>CAVNYN010269236.1:0-35218 GCA_963692815.1 Nyctanthes arbor-tristis
TTTAGCCATCAACTGTTACATTGATTTCTCCAGCAATAAATTCAAAGGAAAGATCCCACATGAAATAGGAAACCTCAGATCACTTCGACTTCTCAACCTATCTTGGAATGCTTTTACAGAAACAATCCCTGCGTCACTTGGGAACTTGACACGGCTTGAATCACTAGATTTGTCAATGAACCATCTGCAGGAAAAGATTCCAGAAGAGCTTGCAAGTCTCACGTTCCTTTCATACTTGAACCTATCTTTCAATGAATTGTCAGGCAGCATCCCTTCTGGTGGTCAACTTGAAACATTTTCATCAGCATCTTATGAAGGAAATGCAGGATTATGTGGTTTTTCTTTGAACATAAGTTGCAGTATCACCAAGGCAGATGGCGACCATCCTCCAAATTTTGACAAAGGGCAATTACTTAGAAAATCTGAGATTGATTGGACTTATGTATTTGCTTCAATTGGATTTGCTACAGGCTTAGGAATCTCCGTCTTGTCAGTTTTGTTTTTCCCAAAGTGGAGTGGAAGATTCTCTGATTAAGTGGACCAAATGCTTCTAAAAATTTTTCATGAGCAGATGCACAAAAAGGTTGCAGAGTTGCAAGAATGCCCAGAAACCAAGTTTGGAGATTCTAGATTTCCAGTGCTCAACTATTCGTGATTTACATGTGAAGGGAAACAAAAAATACCCCTCATGATGTTAGGCTCTCAGTTTTTTTTTTTCCTTTCTTTTTTTCTTTTTCCCCCCTGGTGAAATCTTTAAGTTGCTATATCCCTACCCATTTGTCTACCACTTCTATACTCCTCTGTTTTTGGTTTGTAAAATGCTACAGCTTTTAAGAAACTAGAAGTGTCATACAACACATAGATGATGAACGGGTTAGGTCTGTCTGCCCTTCATTGATTTCTTTTCATTTTTCTCATGCTCTCAATACATTTACTCTGCCATTGTCTACAGATTAAATCTTTTTCCCTGCCCATCGCACATTTTGCCAGCAAATAAGAAGAAAAGATTACTTGTCTGTGCATATTAACCTTCAAAGATTTTACGAGTTTCTTTTTATTTATCATGTTGATACCACGTTATCAAGCACGCTGCAGATGCAAGCATCTGTGAGACAAAGAATAACAAGACTTATGTCTAATGACATTTAAGTTACTTCTCAAGCCTTTGATCAATGGTTTGATTCCCCTCCCTTAAAATCCCTTTGTACTATCAAAAAAACTCTTGAGACAAAGAATCATAATGCTACAGAACGGGATTTTGTGAATAACTTGCATTGTTGAGTCAAGTATACTTTTACATTCTGAAAAATTATACTTTGAGTCCAACTGATGATTTCTTCAAGACCACTTACTTTAGTCAGATTTAAGAGCATCTCTAATGGCAAGGGTGGAGGTGAACGTGATAGAGGAGAGAGATTGTGAGGAGATAATTATTTAAATTGAATGAGTGAGTGGAAAGGGGTGTATCGAAAAAAAACGGGAAAAGTGAAAAAGAGGATAGGAATAGATAGGAATTCAAAAATAATGATAAAATAGTAGCGGAGATGAAGGTGTGGTTTTGGACCTTGGGAAAGAAAAGTGAGGATAAAATAGCGTAAATAAGAGAAAAGTGATTAAAAGAAAAAAATTAAAAGAAAATTGAAAACATATGAGGTCTATTTTAATTTTTTTTTTTTTTTTTTTTTTGTGTGTGTTTACCCTTTTGGGAAGACTTCGCCCATTAGAGATGCCCTTCAACAGAGAGAATGAAAGAGTTCACTAGTAGTTGTTTATAATTTGGAACTAATCGTTTGTTACCCTTCCACTGTATCATAAGCATTGGGAGTTAATTTGAAAAGTTCTTCCCTATGAGTAAATATAAAATTCCTGGGAATTTGGCCGAATTGAAGTTCAATAATGTTGAAATTGGTTGAGTGACCTTTGACCCAAAAAACCTTTTTAAAACTTAATTCAAAATAATATAAATGGGCAATTACTAATATATCCTCACATTTAAATATTGATTTTCACCGTCATTTTCATTTCTTCATCCCACCTCCGCCGTTCCCTCACCCCTTCCCCCGAGCGGCTATCCCCGAAGAATTACTCTAACCTGAAAATGACCACTAGATTCAAGAAGAACATGAAGAAGCGAGGCCACGTCGTGAGCGCCCGTAAAGGTTCCGGTCGGTAGTCGAGGACGGGCAAAGAGTGGACAACAAGCTGTTTATCGCCATCAATCTGGACTCCTCGATGGTAAACAGTCCGAGAAGGGTGTTAGTCATGATAAAAGATCTCAAGCGGTTGCTGCGGGACTGGGGGAACATGCTGAGCTTCAAGCAAATTCTAATCCATGTGGTTATATTGACCGATGGAACTCAGCAATTTCAGGAACACAAGCATATTGTAGGGGACATAATGATTGGTGCGTATGGTAATATTTTACAAGGTGGAGACAGTAGTGACCAAGTGGATGTTGAAAAACCATCTGCATATAAGCAGGATATGGTAGCTGAGAGGAAAAAATCCCAGAAGGAAATACATAGTGTTGCTCATAAAGTCGTGATAAATGTTTGCTAACATTTGATTTTGGAAAATTGATACAATGATATGTGTTTCGTTATTTTGTATTTGCCACGACTGAACAGTCGTTTTGCTCCATTGATTGCTCTTAATGTTTGCTTACAGTTAGTGGTTTTGGAGAACGATGAAATGATTCATATCTCGTTATTTTGTATTTATCATGACTGAGCAATCGTTTTGCTCCATTGACTGTTCTAAATGTTTGCTAACAATTAGCTTTGGAAAATTGATGCAACGATACGTGTCTTGTTATTTGGTATTTGTCACGACTAAACAGTCTTTTTGCTCAATTAACTGCTCCTCATGTTTATTAACATTTTAGTTTTTTGAAAAAGTTAAAACAATACCTGTCTCACTATTTCGTATTTGTCATGATTGAGCAGTCATTTTACTCCGTTGATAGCTCTTGATGTTTGTTGAAAGTTAAGTCATTTGAAAAAGATTAGAACGATAGATGTCTCAGTATTTTTTATTTGTCGCGACTGAGCAATCGTTTTACTCCAATGGTCACTCTTAATGTTTGCTAACACATAGTTTTTTGAAAACAATGGAACGATACATGTCTCGTTATTTTGGATTTGTCGCGACCGAGCAGTCATTTTGCTCTATTAACTGCTCTTAATGTTTGCTTGCAGTTAGTGTTTTGAAAAACGATAAAAGGATAGATGCCTCATTATTTTGTATTTGTTACAACTGACCAGTCGTTTTGCTTTATTGATCGCTCTTAATATTTGCTAATAGTTAGTTTTTGGATAGTTGATGCAACGATACATGTCTCATTGTTTTATATTTGTCACAACTGAACAGTCGTTTTGCTCTATTGACCGCTCTTAATGTTTGCTGACAGTTAGTTTTTAGATAATCGATGCAATGATACATGTCTTGTTATTTTAGATTTGTCACGACTGAGTAGTCATTTTGCTTTATTGACGGCTCTTAATGTTTGCTAGCCGTTAGTTTTGGATTACTGATGTAACGACGCATGTCTCATTATTTTATATTTGTCATAACTGAACAATCGTTTTACTCCATTGGCCGCTCTCAATGTTTGTTAACATTTAGTTTTTGGACAACAATAGAATGATACATGTCTCGTAATTTTGTATTTGTCATGATTGAACAGTCGTTTTGCTCTATTGACCGCTCTTAATGTTTGCTAATAGTTAGTTTTTCGGATAATTGATGCAATGATACATGTCTCGTTATTTTAGATTTGTAATGATTGGGTAGTCGTTTTGCTCTATTGACGGCTCTTAATGTTTGCTAGCCGTTAGTTTTTAGATAATTGATGTAACGATACATGTATAACGCCCTAATTTTAAAATGATACGTTATTCTTTTAAATTCTTAAACATTATTGCGGAAAATAAACAATCTCTTTCATTAAAACAAATCAAAGTATTTATTCAACTTAGTAGGTGGACACGTCTGGTTTAATGAAAAATAATGTCAAATTGACCCAAAAAAACTATTTGATGTTCAAATTTAACATAAACTAAATTCACAAAAACACGGTTTAGTAGAGCTTAAGCTCAGTTGCCGCCATCCATCGTCCCGCCACTGGCTCCAAAATATAAAAGTGTTATTTTTGGAAAATATGAATATTTTGAAGAAACACTCGGTTGACTCATTAGGATGTAGGTTCCAGAAGTTTGGGGACTGGTTTGGGTTACTTGAAAGATCCTGTGGCTGAAATACTGAAACTCAGAAACATTGGTACCGTTTTTATTTATTTTATAACCAAGAGACTAAAACATTCAATTAGCAAACTTGGGGATTGTCTTGCAATTATTTCTTATGACTTCAAATTTAAAACATTAGCCCCTCACCATGATCGTGCAGTGGAGTTGAGAAACAAGAGAACAAATATGATTTTTCTTTCTTTTCTTATTTTTTTCTTTACATTGAAAGCAAAGGATTCAACGATGGAAGAGTTTTCGGGTTATAACTTGACACCCACTCTATATTTGGTTGAAGAGAAGGGGGACGACAGGGACTTGGTGGTAGTCGAGCGTTGAGGCTCGGTCACCGGGGGTGGAATTCGGTCACGCAGAGATTTGTATACATGGGTAGTAATCAAGGTGATGAATGAGTGTGAATAAATTTGGGTGTATAGGGTAGGAATTACTAAGGTTTTCTTCCATGAACCTTACTGCATCTTCTTATATGTATAATATGGATATGTATGTGTGTGTACAATGTATATATTACCATGAAAAGAGTATGTATCTCTCTCTCTCTCTTTCTCTATATATATATGTAGCAATAAAAGGGAAAAACAAACGGTACAAAATTGCCGATGAAGGGACGGAGTTCACGTGCATCTACATGTATATCAAATATCCCTATTTGTTTACTTGTTCATATATATATATTAATATGCCTATAATATTCCCAGCCATGTAAAAGATGCTTGCACCGTTAGATAAAGATAAAACAATAAGGTATTTATATATTGTATCTAAAACACTATGAAACATTGGCTAAAGTAGGGAAAAAGGTTTACCAGAGGAATGATTGCCGTTGCAGAAGGTTTTCATGGGAAAACGAACGAAAGTAGGAGGAGATTTATCGTGTAGATTATATATATGTATTGTATCCAAGAAGGTTAAGTTGATAGTATTTGGTAGGAGACTTGGGTAGAATATTAGTTAGTAAAGAGTTCTTGAGAGAGATGGTTTATATATTTGGGTCTAGAAAGATTTGTATTAGTTTAAGATTAGGTATTAGGATTGAGTTGGGTAGTCTTGTGCATATCTAGCTTGAATTTCTTTACATGAAAACTTATAAATTTTTCTTTGGTTCTACATGAATTTTATTCCTATTAATGTTTACATGTATGTATTTTATTGTATTCTATTTATTTATTTGCTCGTTGATTTATTTATTTTTAACTAGACGAAGGCAAACATTTAAAATGTACTAGGTTAGGCATAGCGACGGGTAATTTTATTTTTAAGTAGTAAAATTTTAGTAAGAGATTTTCCAGTCGTTACACATGTCTAATTATTTTGTATTTGTTATGACTGAGCAATCGTTTTACTCCATTGGCTGATCTTAATGTTTGCTAACACTTAGTTTTTGGAAAACGATGGAACGATACATGTCTTGTTATTTTGTATTTGTCACGAGTGAACAGTCGTTTTGCTCTATTGACCGCTCTTAATGTTTGCTAACAGTTAGTTTTTGGATAATTGAAGCAACGATACATGTCTCATTATTTTATATTTGTCATACTGAGCAATCGTTTTACTCCATTGGCTATTCTTAAAGTTTGCTAATATATAGTTTTCAGAAAATGATGAAACGATACATGTCTTGTTATTTTTATTTATCACAACTAAGCAGTCGTTTTGCTCCGTTGACCGCTCATAATGTTTGCTAACCATTAGTGTTCTGAAAAATGTTGAAATGATACATATCTCGTTATATTTTATGTGTCACGATTCAACAGTTGTTTTACTCCATTGACCGCTCCTAATATTTTCTAGAAATTAGTGTTTTGAAAAATATTGCAACGATACATGTTTTGTTATTATCTAATTGTCACGACTCAACACTTATTTTGCTTCGTTGATTGCTCTTAATCTTTGCTAACAGTTAGTGTTCTGAAAGATGATGGAATGATACATGTCTCGTTGGTTCATTTGTGTCTAAAATTGCTGTTTTAGCTCCAAAGACTACTCCTAGCGTTGGCTAATAGTTACTTTTTTTCAAATAGGTAATCATGATACATATTTCGTTATCTTATACATGTCATAATTGAGTTGTTTTGCTCTAATGACTATTCATGGTATTTGGTAACAGTTAGATACGAAGGTGAGTGCTAACCATTAGAGTCTACGATGTTAGAGTCTTTTGACTAGATAAAATAGGCGTAATGAAACAAAAAAAGAAAAAAAGAAAAAACAACATAGAGATTCGAAAAGCGATTTAAAGGACGATGAAACGATACGGAGGAACGAGAGTTCAATTGGGATGTGCTAAAATGCTTGAAACATGACACATTGCTTAGAATGTTGAATGAGATATTACTTTCTACCAGGAGATAATAGAATGAATGGATTCAAATGGCCTCAACAATGACAAATATAGGAAACGATATTTCTCCGATGGGAATTTTTATAAATTAGTTTCATCGTACTAGGTAGAGTAAATAAATTAAAATGAATAGCCAAAACGATTCTGGATATGAACGAATGATAGTTTAATCATGTTGTACTAAAACGCTTAAAACATCATATATAGCTCAGCATGCTGAGGTATATATTACTTTCTATTCAGAGATAGGAGAATGAATGATTCAAGTGGCCTCAACTTTGACAAGTACGGGAAACGATACTTCTACGAAGGGAATTGTTACATACGTGTGAGTTTTTAAAAGGGCATGCTAGCCTATACAGACTTAACATGTACTAGTTTCATCATGCCAGGTGGATTGAATAAGGTAATCTGCAAGGAGAATAGTTTAAAAGAAGCCTAATACCGAAAACGATACTAGATACGAAGGGACGATGGTTCAATTATGATGTACTAAACGCTTGAAACATGGCACATAGTTCAGCATGTTGAAGCAGCTATTACCTTCTACTGCAAGATAAGAGAATGATTGGATTCGAATTGCCTCAACAATGACATGTGTAGGAAAGGAAACTTCTATAAACAAACTGATCAATGTACCGTTTTCCGAAATCAATAACGATTGTTGAGCCGTGTTGTTTTCTACACCTAATGAATGGTTTAGACAAGTGCCAAACGGGAAGAACATGCTCTTAAACACTATTTAAAGTGTTGATTATAGCGACTAGTTGTCCCAATAGAAAATGATACACAATTATGTGAAGTTAAACTCATTAAACAACGATAGATACCGTAAAACGACTCAACCATCGTTTCTGTGTTTCTGGCACAACTGATATTTCAATCTTTATTATGTGCTTAATAAAGGATCCCGTTAAGGGCCAAAATATAAGAATGCTTTCAAACACTGCTAAGAGTCTTGATTGCAGCCACTGTTAGATGCAATATGTTTTACAAACGTCTGTGAAACTATTGCAACTCTGATCAATGCATTAACCGACTGTAGTGTCGTTTTATGAAATCAAGAATGACTAGTGATTCTTATTGTTTTCCACATAGAATGAATGGTCCAGTCAAGTGCCAAATGCAAAGAACATGCTCTTAAACACACCTTGAGGTGGTTGTCTAAAAAAATATAATACACAGTTGTGTAAAATTAAACTCATTAAACAATGATAAAACGTGTAAAACTATTGAAGCGTCTTTTATGTGTGTTCTTGCACGGTTGCTATTTTGATCTTTATTATGTGCTTAATAAACGATCCCATCAAGGGCCAAAATGTAAAAATGTTTTCAAACACGCCTGAGGTATTTCCTGCAGTGAGTGCTAGAGGGAACAAAAATACACTAAAAGAGTCTAGCCGACAAATAATTGAAGAGTGGGCTATTTCAGCACTGTTAGTCCATGCCAATAGCTTTCATTTCTTGACTTTCCTTTCAACGGTTTCACTGTGTTTACATTTTTCCCAATATTTCTTGTATATATAAAGAACATTTTACATGTACGTATTAACGTCTTTTGGAAAGTGTAATTTGCCTGAAGATGGTTATCCATTGCTTGTACAATAAGATCATTATTACATTCACATTGCACGCAGAATTGTAGTGTAACTTGTTATTTGCTCTATATTTGTATTGTTTAGGCATACCCAGAGTACTTTTATTCCAATGTTTTTGATCGATATATATTTACCATTTGCAGATAAAAAAAAAAAATGACATGGGAACGGAAACTTTGAGATGGAAACATTTGACAAGTTATACGAAATTTATTGGTCAAGTTTCCATACCCCATTGTGTGAAGCAATTTGTGTCCGGTCAAAATTAATATGTGGTCCCTTAAATCATGGCAGGTCTAGTAGCATAAATACCACCAATGTCAACTAGTTGTTCATACTTCTGCTTCAAAATGAAAATTTCACATTTTTTCTCAATCCTTGTAACCTTAATTTTCTGCACAATTTATATTGCGCCAGTAGACAGCCAAATTCAGTGCTTGGAAGATCAGAAAACACTGTTACTCAAGTTTAAAGATGAATTATCTTTCGATTCTTCGGCTTCAAAAAAATTGGTTAGCTGGAATAAGGGAAACTGTTGCAGTTGGGAGGGGGTGGGATGTGATAGTCAAGGTCATGTGATCAGCTTAGAGCTCGATAACGAATCCATTTTTGATGGGCTCGAGAACTCAACTAGTCTTTTTAGTCTCCAGTATCTTCAGAAGCTGAATCTCGCATTCAATAACTTCGATACTATTCAGATTCCAAGGAGGCTTTCCGATCTCACATATTTGACACACTTGAACTTGTCACAAACAGGAATTTCTGGACAGATTCCGTTTGAACTCTCGACATTGAAGAGGCTAATTGTTCTTGATCTCTCCACTCTTTGGCCAAGCAACCTCAAACTTGAGAATCCAGGTCTGGGAAGACTATTTCAGAACCTTACTAAGCTTCAACAACTTTATCTTGATGGCCTGAATTTGTCCGCAAATGGCAGGGATTGGTGCCAGATCTTATCTTCATCTTTACCAAATTTGAGAGTTTTGAGCTTGGTGAATTGTTACCTTTCAGGTCCTATTCATTCTTCCCTTTCACAACTACATTCCCTTTCAGTTCTCCTGTTGGACTCAAACGATATATCTTCTACAGTTCCAAACTTCTTTGCCAATTTCTCAAGTTTGACAACCCTGAGTCTAAGATTCTGCTCTCTGCAAGGACCCTTTCCAAACAAGATCTTCAGACTAACCAAATTGCGGAATCTGGATTTATCTAACAATGAATTACTTAGCGGCACTCTACCGCAATTCCTAAAGGTCAGTTCTCTCAGTACCATGGTGCTTAGCCATACAAACTTTTCTGGTTCATTACCGGATTCCATTGGTGACATTCCCATGTTATCCAGGATAGAGCTTTCTAATTGCAAGTTCACTGGAAAAATTCCATCCACAATAACGGATGTTACAGAGCTAATTTATTTAGATTTATCACACAACAACTTCACTGATTTTATCCCTCTGTTTCACATGTCAAAGAAACTTACATACTTAGACCTCTCATACAATCAACTAATCGGCCCACTTACTTCCACTCATTTTGATGGCCTGTCAAGCCTCGAGTATATTGATCTAGGGGATAATTTTCTCATTGGCAACCTTCCATCCCCAGTGTTTCTGCTCCCATCTTTGCAGCATTTTCGGATTTCTAACAATCAGTTTTCTGGACAAATCAAAGAGCTTCCTAATCTACTGTCCTCACAACTAAATATGCTAGATTTGAGTAAAAACAATCTAGAAGGGCCGGTTCCCAAGTTTTTCTTTAGATTTCAGAATTTGCGAGAATTTCTTCTTCCGTTCAACTTCTTTAATGGCACTTTCGACTTATATTCCATCAGAGGTTTCCATAATTTGACAGTGCTTGATCTTTCATATAACAACCTGTCAGTTTATTCAAGTAAGAGTAATTCAACCCCGTCTGTCTTTCCTCGAGTTGGAATACTGAATTTAGCTTCTTGCAAGTTGCAAGAGTTCCCCAAGCTGCTGCAACAACTTAAATTGAGCAGCTTGGATCTTTCTGCGAACCAACTCAAGGGCGAAATGCCTAGTTGGATTTGGGAAATTGTGACTACCAGGACACGGGAGTACTTGAATCTTTCTTTTAATCATCTCAATGGTCTACAGAAACCCTATAACATTCCCCCTATCAGGGTAGTTGACTTGAGTTCCAACGAGCTCCATACTGACTTGCCAATTCCTCCTTATTCAGAATATCTGGACATATCAAACAACAGCTTCAACAACAAAATACCACTTGATATCGGGAATTACATTTTTAATAATGTATTCTTGTCTCTTTCGAGTAATAGGTTCACTGGAGTAATCCCTAAGTCTATATGTGATGCTTCTAAACTTGTAGTTCTGGATTTATCCAATAATGCCTTGATGGGCAGTATACCGTCATGTCTAGCTGAGAATAATGGTGGAAGTCTCGGGATTCTGAATCTACGGAGGAATAAGCTCAGTGGCAATATCCCAAGCACATTTTCTGTCAACTGCAGTCTAAAAACATTAGATCTGAGTCAGAATTTCTTGATAGGGAAAATTCCAGTAGCCATGGGTAATTGTCCATTCTTAGAAGTTCTAAATGTCGGAAACAACAGGATTGAAGACACCTTTCCCTGCATGTTGAAGAACACCAGTTTGCGGGTGTTGGTGCTACGATCCAACAGGTTCCATGGAGAACTTCGCTGCCCTGGAGCCATACAACTGAGCACACGTCTTCAAATCATTGATATTTCTGTCAACAATTTCACTGGTAATCTGTACACTTTAAACTTCTCTAAATGGAAAGGTATGGTAAATTTCCATGATAGTTACCAACTGAGACAAGATGACGTTATTTCGGATTTGATCAATGGCTTTGGCTACCGAGACACAGTGACGCTAATAATCAAAGGGAATGAGTTAGAACTGAAGAAAATTTTGACAGTGTTCACATCGATTGATTTATCTAGCAATAGGCTCAATGGTGAACTCCCAGATGCAATAGGAGATTTGAAGTCCTTATATCTTCTCAACTTATCTTCTAATGCCTTCACTGGGGCAATACCAAAAACTATTGGGTACTTGAGACAGCTTGGATCACTTGACCTTTCAAGGAACCACTTCAGTGGGAAGATACCTGAGGAGCTCTCGAGGCTCACATTCCTTTCAGTCTTGAACCTGTCTTTCAATAATCTATCCAGTTCAATCCCTTCAGGCCCTCAACTTCAAACATTTTCGGAAACTTCCTACATCGGAAATGCAGGACTGTGTGGATTTCCTCTGAGCATAAGTTGCAGTGCTGATAAGGTGGATGATGTTCCACCTCAAATTTCTGAAAGCGAGAACTTAAATGGGAAGACTGAGATCGATTGGGAGTATGTCTGTGCTTCATTGGGGTTTGCTACAGGCTTAGGAATCTGTGTCTTGACGCTTCTGTTTTGCCCAAAATGGAGAGAGAAATATTTTTATCAAGTGGACAGAGTACTTCTTAAAATTTTTCAGGAAAAAAGGGTAAGAAAAAGGAGTACAAGAACAAGAGTTCCCAGGTAAAACCTGAATTTAAATTCAATGTTAACAAGTGTCTACTAAAATAAGCTATGTCACCTGGTCTCCATATTCCAAGCTTTCTGTTTGTTTTCAATATGTAATTTGTACTTCCCCCACTGTGCAATGTTTACAACTCCTGAGGTTAGCTCTTTGTCTGTGTTCAGATATGCATGTTGTTCTTCTCTACACTGTCAGTGCTCACTTTTTTAACTCTTACCTATACTGTTTTCTGAAACAATAAATTAGGTCATTTGCAACCAGCAAATAAGAATATCAAGATCAAAGAAATTTACTCTACAGTTGTACCTAATGGACTGAGCTTTTTTCTCTTAACCATTTTGCATATTGCTAAAAAATATACGTATCTGTCCAGATTCACTCTCAAAGATTTTACATGTTTATGTTTCTTGATGATGTCCGTACCATGTTACCAAGCATGCTGCAGGCGCAAGCAACTCTCAGACCAAAAATCATGGAGCTACAGAACTGGATTTTGTCATGCTATGCCTTCTGCTTTTCTTTGAGCAACTCGCAAAATTGAATCTGGTTTACTGTTAAGTTCTAAGAAATTACACTTGAATCCAACTGATGAATGAAGTTCGATATGGGACCATTCATTTATAAATTCTCTGGTATTACCTGCATTTACTTACTGACTATTTGCTTTAAGGCAAGTTTACTACTTGTGAATTTTATCTTCAAGCTTCAAAATTAGTCAGCTTTCTCAACAATAATGACAATAATAAAAGTCACTGCTACTAGGCCAAGGTATGGGTTTATGGCTGAATTTGAGACCTGAAAACAATATTTATTAATCTAACTCGTGGACACTGTTGCTTTAATCAAACTTCAAACCCTACTGCAGAACACACAGAGCTCAAATCGCGGCTCACTTTCCACCATTCTTTGGACAATAAGTACTCAATAAATCGAAAGCCGTGTTATTATTATTATTTTGAAATGGAAAGCCGTGTTATTAATCAATGTAGGAAGAATTTCTAAATAATATGCCACAAGAATTTAGTCAACAGAGTCGGACATTTTAGTAGCTTTCATGTCTTTATTTTTCCTTTCCATGGCTTAGTCTCATTCACATTATAGTACCTTTCCTGTCTTATTTTTCCTTTTCATGACTTCTCTTATGTCACTTGTTTTTGGACTTGTTTGATATAAGTTTTCTGAATTAAATTTACAATATACAAAAGTTAAAAAAAATAAAATAGTTCTAACACAATGTAATAAATGCCGGAAGAAGAATTGAAGCTTCCCATGCCAACTTGTCACAGCTTAAAAGTAGCCATAGTGAGAATAGAGCTCTTAAAATTATAATTACGAGCATCTTCAATCGGAGAAGTCTCCCAAAAAGGTCATACACCAAAAAAAAAAAAAAGGTGGACTCCATATATTTCTTACTACCTCTATCACAAAAAGATGACACATTTCAACTATACACACATATTAAGAAATGATAGTTAAAATAGTTAAAATATTAAAATTAACCTATATTTTTCCAATCATACCTTTCTATTAAAGTCAATAAGCAATCAATGAAACTTAATATAGATGAATTTGTTTGTTGTATATATACAATAAAAACTTAATATACAACTTATAATCAATTATTCCCAAAGCCAACTTTTTGTATTCCTCAAGTCATAAACCATATTACCAAGATGTATTAAGTAGGGGTATATTAGGAACTCTATAGATAATATACATGTCTAAGATAGTAACTGGACTATATTTTGGGACAGAGGAAAAAGGAAATATAGACCATCTTTTTAGGACGGAGGTAGTATTTTTGTTAATTTTCTTTTTTCTTTTAATCACTTTTATCTCATTTACACCACTTTATCCTCACTTTTCTTTCCTAATGTCAACCTCAAGGTCCTAAACCACACTTTCATCTCCACCATTTCAACTACTATTTTATCATTATTTTTGAATTTCTATTTATCTCTCTCCTCTTTTTCACTTTTCCCGCTTTTTTTCTTACACCCCTTTCTACTCACTCATTCAATTTAAATAATTATCCCCTCACAATCTCTCTCCTCTATCACCCTCACCTCCGCCGTTGCCGTTGGAGATGCTCTTAGTGATTCAAAAATGAAATTTTTACTCACACGGCATCTTTTCTCTATCTCTCTAACCTTGATTTTACTGCTCTAGTATGCAATCAAATCCGATGTCCGGAGGATCAGAAACTTTTTTTTTTTTTAGTCAATTTGAAGGGCGAATTCACATTCAATCCTTTAAGCCTCAATAGAATTGGTCTGATGGAATGAGAATGAGGAAGTTGCAGCATAGGATGAGGCTTACACGTGAAGGCTAATTATCTGCATAACTTTGATTTTTGGGATTCTTGAAAATATATTGTTCTTTCTTCTTTAATTTAGTACTTTTCGTTTTGGCTTCTTAAAGACCTAATAATTTCTAGATTCAGAAGCTGTCAAGAATTCAATGGTGTAGAGAACAACAAAAGCATATTTCAAGAGAAACACGCAGCATATTTAATATCAAAAAGTTCAAATTAAGCATAAGCAGGTCATACACGGAATTTTGGCATCAAAGACTGGCGAAATTCTTTTTGTTTGAAGTTCAACAGCACTAGAGTCTCCTAATTTGGTTTCGGGCAACTCCAGCTAATTTATTCCGCCTTCTTCCTTTTTGCTCATGAAAAATTTTTGGTAGAACTTCCTCCACTTGATCAAAGAATCTTTCCCTCCATTTTGGGCAAAGCAACAGTGGCAAGACTGAGATTGCTAAGCCTGTAACAAATCCCAGAGCAGCAAATATGTAAGTCCAATCAATCTCAGTATTTGGTTGTGGTGGTGATACGCTATCCTTTTTGTTAGGCTCACAGTTTATGCTCAGAGGCAATCCACATAACCCATCGTTTCCTTTATAGGAATCTGCTGAAAATGTATCAAATTGACGGCCAGAAGGGATCTTGCCCGACAAGTTGTTAAAGGATAGGTTCAGAAATGAAAGAAATGTGAGACTTTCAAGCTGCTCGGGAATCTTTCCAGTTAGATGGTTCATCGATAGATCCAATGACCCGAGCTGTGTCAAGCTCCCAACTGATGCTGGAATTCCTTCTGTGAACGCATTGGAAGATAAGTTGAGAAGATAAAGTGACTTGAGATCACCTATTGCCTCCGGGATCTTCCCTGTCAACTGATTTCATGACAAATCAATGGATGTGAAGGCAATTAAAATTTTCTCGAGTTCTATACCCAGTCCTTTAATGGTCACTGTCACCGTGTCTTGATAAAAGAAATCATTAAGTGGCAAGAAGTCAAAGCGAAGGTCATGACGTCCCAATTTCCCATCATAGTTGGAATATATCATTCCTTTCCAATTTGAGAAGAACGGTGAAGATAAATCACCACTGAAGTTGTTGACAGAAATATCAAAAATTTGAAGCTTTGGCCACTCTTGCTTAGCCCTTGGGCAATGAAGATTTCCATGGAACCTGTTGGACCGCAGAATCAGGACTCTCAAGCGGGTATTCATCAAAATACAAGGAAATGTATCTTCAACCTGATTGTTTCCGATGTTCAGAACTTCCAAGTCTGTACAATTAAGTAGAGATCCTGGAAAGTTTCCGATCAACAAATTTTGACTGAGATCTAAAGTTTTTAGGGTACAACTAACTGAAAATGCATCTGGAATATTGCCACTAAGTCTATTCCGCCGAAGATTTACAACCCGAAGAGAACCACCAGGTTCACCAGTACTATTTGGAAGAGAAAGTGGTATGCTGTCAGTCAGTGCATTATTAGACAAATCAAGAACTAAAAGGAACGACGTCATGCAAATGGAACTCGGGATAACTCCAGTGAGGTTATTGTTGGAAAGAGAGAAGAAAGAAGCATAGAATATATTATTGCCAATATTAGTTGGTATGGTGCCACTGAATTTATTGTTTGAATAGTCAAGATATATAGAGGTAGGGGGTGGAATTGGTAACTCACCGCTGAAATGATTGTGACTAATGTCAAGGATAGTGAGACCAAGAAGACTTGATATATTGTATGGGCTCTGGAAACCGGTGAGCTGATTGAAAGAAAGATTTAAACTGTAGATTAAGCGGTCATTAATATCCCAAATCCATGTAGGTATTTCCCCAGTAAGTTGGTTGGCAGAAAGGTCCAAGGTGCTCACATTTGATTTTCGCAGGAGCTGTGGAAACTCTTGCAATTTACAAGAAGCTAATTTCAGCACTTTGATGTCGGGAAAGAAGGAAAAATTTGAATTCATATTACTTGAAACAACTGTCAAATTGTTGTAGGAAACCTCAAACCTTGTTAGATTACGGATATTTCTTATCATTTCTAGCTGGAGAGTGCCATTAAAGTAGTTAAAAGAAAGTGAAAGAACATTCAGGCTCTTGAGTTTGAATAGGAACTTGGGAATTTGACCACCCAGTTTATTAGACCTCAATTCCAGCGTATTTATTTTTGAGGCCGATGGATTTGGGACCTCTACAAGTTGACCATCAAATTGATTGTTAGAAAGTAGAAGCTTCTGCAAAGATGGGAGCACAAACGGAGTAGGTGGAAGTTCCCCAGCAATCAAATTATGTGCCAGATTAATATACTCAAGATTCAAGAGGCCCTCAAAATGAGTAGGTGAAAGTGAACCGTTAAGCCGATTGCCAGAGAGGTCTAAGTAAACAAGTCTCTGGGACACATTAAAAAATGGGATGTGACCAGTGAAGTTGTTGTAGGACAAATCCAAATACACAAGATTTTTAAGTTTTGTTATTGTGGTAGGAATTGGTTCAGTGAATGTGCAGTTTGATAGCTGTATCCTAGATAACATGATAAGGTTGCTAATGGAATCTGGTAATGATCCTGAAAGTTTCGTGTAGCTAAGCCCCAAATCCCTCAGAGATGTAGTCCGTGGAAATTCCGGTAGTGTGCCTCTAAGTAATTCATTGAGGGATAAATACAGATTTTGTAAAGTGGGTACCTGGAAGATCTTGCTTGGTAAGTGTCCTTGTAGAGAACAGCCTATTAGACTCAAGGTCGTCAATTTTGAGAAATTTGCAATGAAGTCTGGAACAGTCGTGGACAGATTGTTATAGTCTAGCTGGAGAACTGAAAGAGAACGGAGTTGCAAAAGGGAAGAATCTATCGGGCCTGAAAGATGACAATCACGCAGGCTCAGGACTCTCAAGTTTGGTAAAAAAGAAGATATAGTCTGGCTCCACTCTCCGCCATCAGCTGCAATGACAACACCATCAAGATTGAGTTCTCTAAGCTCTGTAAGATTTTGAACTAGCTGTTTGAAATCTGGGTTCTCAAGTTTTAGACTATAAGAGCTGGAGAGATCAAGACTAACCAAACTGCTCATTGATGAAAGTGCATATGGTATCTGTCCAACAAAGCCGGCATATGACAAGTTTAAGAGTTTCAAATTTGTCAGACTCTGAAGTCTAGTTGGAATTTGAATATTATCGAAGTTGTTGAACGCTAGATTAAGCCTCTCAAGGTACTCTAGGTTAAAAAGGCTAGTTGAATCCTCTAAACCGGCAGAAATTGATTCATTATCCAGCTCCAAGCCGATCACATGACCTGAACCGTCACATCCTACTCCATCCCAACTGCAACATTCCTCCTCCCCGTTCCAGTTGACCAATTTTCTTGATGCCAAAGGATCGAATTTAAATTCGTCCTTCAACTTGACTAACAGGAGTTTCTGATCCTTCAAGCATTTGGTTTGACTGCATGCTGGAGAAATGAATGTTATGAAGAAAGTGAAGGCTATGAAGTTGGTGAATGAAGGCGAAAAGTGCATAGTTTCCACTCTGAAGGGTAAAAGTAACCAAAGGGCCTTCTCTTTAGATGGGAGTGCTTAAGCTGAAGTAGCATATATGTATTTATCTCTGTGTGTATATATATGAATGTGTAACGTATATTTGTTGATTTTTCCATTGAGTAAGATACAAACGCAGACTGAGTCAAACAGACAAAATAAAGATGCTAAAATCGACTTGTAAACATCACGAAATTACACCACCCACCCGTAAACATTAATGATGGGTTGAAGAATAGACAAAGACAATTTAAAATTCAATGAGAATTGCTACCTAACTAATAAATTGATGCAGCACAATGCAATAAATTCAAACAGAAATCATTAAAAACTCAAGAACTGGAACGCACAAGAGAATTGTGTTATATTAACTCATGAATCTTCTAAGTTCAATAATGACGGCTCAAAGTATAAGAAGTATCAATTTAAAGATAGACATGTTCGTGCCACAGTGAAAATAGAGCTCTCAAAATTATTTACTTGTGCTTCAAATATGAAATCTTTACTTACACGGCATCTTTTCTCCATCTTTATAGCCTTTATTTTACTGCTCCAATATGTAGTCGAATCTGATGTCTGTAGGATGAGAAAATTTTGTTACTCAAGTTGAAGGCTGAATTTTCATTTGATCCCTTAGCCTCAGTAGAATGAAGAATTTGCAGCTGGGATGGCGTCGGATGTGATTGTGCATGTTACGCGATGAGCTTGGTCTTAAGGAGCTTTGGTGTAAAGGAATTAATACCACTTAGAATAAACATGAAATCAATAACCAACATATACGGGTTTGTCTCCTCTTAATGAGAATAACTAGAATTCAACAAGTCCTTAAGGGGCTAAATCTGGCATTCAACTACTTCAATAATATCCAAATTTCAAGAAGGCTTTACATTTTTATAAGTTTGATGCACGTGAATCGGGGCAATTGTCCAGGTCAGGTAGCATGCAAGTTCCAACAGGGCGAGATGATGATACAGGAATATTTCAACAAGGTAAAGTCTCTTTGTCGTGAAATCTCTGAACTAGATTCAGATGATAACGTCTCATAATCTAAAATAAGGAGGAGAATAATACATGGGTTGAGACCCAAATTTAGAGGCGTTATTGTTGAAATACAAGGTTGGCCAGAGAGGGATGCTTGGTTAATCTTGAAAATTTGTTGGCCAACTAAGAAGCATTAACCAAACAACTGGTAGGCGTCTCAATAAAAGAGGAAGAAGAAAATGTATTATTTAGCTACAATAAGAAAAGAGGAGAAAGAAGATGTTTTGAGACAATGAGAGTTCAACAAGATTGCGACAAGAGAGGCCATTATGCCAAAGAATGTCGGTTTAGAAAAAAGGCAACAAAAGGGAATGCAGCAACCTCCAATAAGCGAGATAAATATAACAGTGAAAAAGAGTGGGATGTTGAGGCATCCACTGCAATAGTCAAGGAGGCTCGAGAGGAGGAAACTAAATCCAAATTAAGGAGAAAGAATCTAGAGGAATTGTATTTCTACCTTTACAACTATTTGGTAAAGATGATTCACCTAAAGACGAGGAACACGAAGAGTTGTTTGCTCAAAAATCATCTGAAGATGATTGGCTTGAAGACTCAAGACACGACAAGGTGTTTGGTGATTCAGAAGAGCAAGGACACGATAAGGCGTCTGGTGAAAAATCATCTGAAAATGATTGGTTCGATGACTTACAACACAAGGATGTGTGTGATGAAGAATCATCTTGAAAAGCACTGGAGAAGGTAGAATCACACTCAAAGAATACAGAAGAGAAGCTGCTTGAGTAGGATGAAGAGTCGTCTAGGTCAACATCAGAAGGGAAGCTGCTTAAAAAACATGAGGAGACATCTTGGCAGGCATCAAATTAAGATCGCGGAGCTGCCCGAGTCAAAAGAGATAAAAGACGAGCGGCAAGAGAAAGAGGAGATCAAGCTCGTGAAATGGGACATAGCACCACTGAGATCAATGATACAGAGCCTGGAAGAGGACGTCAAGGTATGTATAAATTTCTTGGAAACATCAAATAAAGAGTTAAAAGAACATTTCAAGTGTAAAGTGAAGGTGATTTTTTAGTTAGTGGCGTGCAAGTGAGAGACAAGTGTGTGCATGAGTGAGAGGAGAAACTAGGTCATTGAGTGAGAGAGTCAGTGAAGTTATAAGTAAGAGTTGAGTTTGTGTCTCCGAATTGTGTAAAAATATTTTGTGACTGTAATGAAAATAATTTCTTTAATATGTCGTAAAATATACAAATGGTAAAGTTTTGATAACTACAAATAGTATCAGAGCTTGGAAAACTCTACATTTTCTGCCTTGGGTGATGAAGGACTGGGTGATCGTCCAATTATAATTCTTTGAAATAGCCTAGCATAAGGTCCACAGGCAACAGCAAGATTTGGATCATCCAATAAGTTCATGAAATTGCTTCAGATGTATGTTTATGGCATTTTGGTCTTCCAAAGGCAAAATAATATCACGTCACAACATCAATTAGTATCGTAGATATCTATATAACTCCTTAGACGCTATGGAAGTATATTTCTGTTAATTTGTCCTATTGTCTCTTTGAAAATGTAGGTTTCTCAGAAATCTTTATCGAATTGAAGTCTGGCTTCAAGGGATTCAGTAACAGTATACCACATTTTTCATTTCTGAGTATATGTAAAGTTTGATAGTTTTTGCTGCTCTGGCTCTCCTTTCTCCACTGTTACGGTGTCTATAGTTGAGTGAATTGTATAGCATCCAGCACGTTAAAGGACATAATAGAGCATATAAAACATGTACTCCCAACTTTCCAATTACACGACGCTCTTCCGATCTAATTGAGCTATATCCTACAGCCAAGTGGGGCATGCAAGAAATAGTTAGCCATAAAGTACAAATTTGAGGGTGTTCTCAGTAGACACCGTTCTACTATATTGAATGAATATTATACATTTTCATGTCATAATAGCAACTGTAATCATGTCATTTAAAATCTTTTAATTGTTCATTTATTCATTAATATTTGGAATGGTTAATTATTCAAACAAACCACAAAATCAGTGTTTATATATTAGGCTTCCTTTTTGGAAAGGGGTTCTGTCTTGAATTATTATTTAAGTAAAGAGTAGTTGACCGGTGTTTTCAGAGGGAAAAAAAACACTAATTAACAGACTCTTATCTGTTTATTCAAGAAAGAAAGTATGAATGGGAAATGGGTCCATCTTGATGAATAATTTACATGCAATTCTTAAAAAGAAAACTGAAATGAGTTCAAATTTCCCGTGGAAGACTAGACAAACTGCATAGAATTTCTGAAAAGATGAATCCACATTTGTAATGAGGTCCCATTCCACAGTAACATAATACCAGTTTAAAGCAGAATTCTTGTAATAGCCTCTTTGCATTCTTGCTTCTATTTCAAGCTTCAAAGTTTGCATCCGTTTTATAATCTCAATTTTCTACATGATATTATGTGCTTCAATTGTAGCTTTCAGCCAAAGCCAACGCCTGGAGGATCAAAAGATGTTACTCAAGTTGAAGGAAGAATTCTCATTCAATTCGTCGGCTTCAAGGACATTGGTCCACTGGAATGAGAATGAAGACTGTTGTAGTTGGATGGATTAGGATGTGATGTTGCAGGTCATGTGATTAGCTTGAAGCTAGAAAATGAATCAATCTTTGCCAGTTTTGAGAATTCAACTAGTCTTTTTTGACTAAAGCATCTTGAGAAGCTGAACCTGGCATATAAATGTTTCTTCAAAGTTCAGGTTCCAAGGAGGTTTTCAAATCTTACAAATTTGACACATCTAAACCTGTCAACTTCATGTCTTGATGGACAAGTTCCGGCTGAACTTTCAACATTGAGAAGGTTGGTTAATCTTGATCTTTCCAGCACTTCAAATAACATCGCTGGAGATCAATATCAAGAACTAAAAGTTCAGAATCTGGATTTAAGAAATCTATTCCAGAACCTTACTAATCTTATCGAACTTCATCTTGATCAGGTTGATCTTTTTGCCCAAAACAGTGATTGGTATAGTGCTTTAGCTACTTCTGTACCAAACTTGCGTGTTCTGGGCTTGCGCGATTGCAATCTTTTCCAACCTGAAAATTCTTCCCATTCACCGTTCCATTCTCTTTCAGTTCTCTACCTGGATGGGAACAATATTGACTTCCTGGACTTCATTTCAAATCTCTTAAAAGTGACAACCTTGAGTCCAAAATACTGCTTATTGCAAGGGCTCTTTCCAACCAACATCATCCAGGTTTTTAGTTAAACTCTACGAAGAGATCTTTTGTGTCATCTCTACGGTAGTGGTGCTTTTCGGCACAAGCTTTTCAGGTCCATTACCAGACTCCATCAGCAACATTATCATGTTATCCAAGTCAGATTTGTTTTATTGCAAATTCAATGGACCAATCCCTTCCGGAATGGCAACCCTGACAGAGTAGATTACTTGGACTTCTCTTTAAACAACTTCACTGGTTTAGTCCTACCTTTTTACATGTCCAAAATCTCACTTGTATAGACCTTTCTTTTAACAAACTAAATGGTACCCTTTCAAGTGCTCATTTTAAAGGCCTTCCAAACATCAAGCACATTGATCTTCGAAAAAATTTACCTACTGGGTGCATTCCATCCAATATGTTTGTGGTTCCATCCTTATAGGAACTTTTGCTTTCCAACAATCAATTTGACCGCCCAATCAAAGATCTTTCTGGTCCTATAGCATCACCATTAAGTACACTAGATCTAAGATCGAACAATCTCAGAGGAACTATTCCCAAGTTTTTCTTTACAGCTCAAAAAATGAAGAACCTGTCTTCTTTCTCGTAACTTATTTAATGGCACATTGTAGCTAGATATGATGAGAGAGAGACCTGAAATCTAACAATGTTGCCTGACTCTGTAGAGAAGTTTGACATTTCAATGAACAAACTCAAGGGGGAAATACCGACTTGGATTTGGGAAAACACTAGTCATGTTTCATGTGTGAATATTTCTTTTAATCAATTCATCAGCTTCCAGAAGCCTTTCAAATTTCCGAGAACTATCATTATGCTTGATTTGAGCTACAACCGGCTCCAAGGAGAGCTGCTAATTCCCCGTTTTTATTCTGAGTATCCGGACTGTTCAAACAACTACTTCAACAGCACCATACCCACAGGTATTGCAAATAATCTTTCCCAAGCTGGTCTTTCTAGTCTTTTCTCTGTTTCCAGTGATAGACTAACTCGTGAAATTCCAGAATCCATCTGCACAGTTAGTCCTCTAGTTCTTGATTTGTCCAAAAATGCCTTGAATGGTAGTATACAATTATGTCTAGTGAGACATACTTTGCGTCTGCTTCTGAATCTACTAAGGAACATGATCAGTGAAAATATCCCAAACACATTTTCATTATGTTAAGTTTATACTTCAGTCACAATTTATTGGTAGGAAAGTTTCCACAATCTATGAATAATTGCCAAGATATGAGAGTTTTTAAACATTGGGAATAACTTGGCTGAAGATACATTTCCTTGCAACTTGGTAACCGCTGGACTAAATGTTTTAGTTCTACAGTCCAACAGATTCTATGGAGACCTTCACTGTGGCAAAGCCATACAGAAGTTGCCAGACCCTCAAATCATGGACATATCTAATAACAGATTCACAGGTGATCTGTCCCCATCCTACTTCTTGAATTGGTATCAAATGATGAATCCAGGTGATATTCGAGATTTGGGTTCTGTTCAAATTGACTTTCAACAAGACTAGTGTTTTTTATCGATTCAAAGCACAGGCAAGTGCAACCATCAAAGGGATAGAAATAGATCTCGAAAATATTTTCAAGGTCAATTGCTATATTGACTTCTAGATCAGTAAGTTCTTAAGGGGAAGATCCCAAATGAAATAGGCAATCTCAAATCACATCAACTTCTCAATTTATCTTGGAATGCTTTCACAGAAAAAATCCCAGCATCAATTGGAACTTGACCCAGCTTGAATCATTCGACTTTTCAATGAACAACCTTAAGGGAAAGATTCCAGAAGATCTTGCAAATCTGACACACTTGAACCTATCCTTCAATGGATTGTCAGGTAGCATCCCTTATGGTGGTCAACTTGAGACATTTTCAGCAACATCTTATGAAAGAAATGCAGGACTATGTGGACTTGCTTTGAACATAAGTTGCAGTACCAATAATACACATGGTGTCTGTCCCCCAAATTTTGGCAAAGGACAATTTCTTAGAGAGACAGAGATTGATTGGACTAATGTGTTTGCTTCACTGGGTTTGCTATAGGCCCTAGCATCTCTGTCTTGTTGTTTTTGTTTTGCCCAGGTGGATAGACAAATTCTCTGATCAAGTTGATGAAATACGTCTAAAAACTTTTCTTGAGCAGAAGACACAGAGGCTGTAGAATTGGTAGAATTCCCAAAAACCAAGTTAGAAGACCCTAGTGCTTAACTGTCTTGATTTATATGGGAAGCCAAATAACAAGTATTACTTGTTAGGCCTTCGGTTTTTCTTCAAATATGTAAGTTGCATGTGTGCTCCTCTTACACATTTGTACTCTTCTGTTTTCAGATTTTTAGGATGTAGTAACTAGAGCATTTGAAAGCATGTTCTCCTTGATATGGATGAGCTGTTTACTTCTCAATATGTGGAAGACTTGTTTACTTTTTTGTTTTTGAAACAAAATAAAGAAAAATTTTGAGAAGAAAACTCAATATGACAATTTTGTTATTTTTGGTGTTTCCAATGAAAAAAACTGAAAATTAAGGAAAAGAAAATCAAAATTTTCCTTAAATCACAGTCAAAACATAAAACAGAAAATGAAATTAATACTCAAAACTAACTGAAATACGAAGAGAATAGAACAGGCCTACCCTTTTTTTAGTTTCTTTTCATTGTTCTGGTGCTCTCAATACATTCACTGTGCAGTTGTCTTTAACAACCAAAGATTACTCGTCTCTACAAACTAACCGTCAGAGATTTTTCATATTTCTTTTTCTTGATCATATGCATACCATGTTACCAAGCATGCTGCCCGTGGAAGCAACTGAAGAGCAAACTAAAATATCAAAGCTACAAAAACCTAATACTCGAATATAACTAGTGATGTCTTTGAACTATTTACTTTGGTCAGATGGTTTAAGGTACTATTGCTTCAAACTTCAAAATGGGAGTTTGGATGTCAAGTCTTTTTTTGATTGGTTGAGTGAGGTAGAAAGCTTTTATGAAATCACGAAGGTTAGTGAGGAATGCAAGGTTGCAATTGTAGCGTACAAGCTTAGCATGAGTGTGTTGGCAAAATGTACTTGACAAAAGTTACGAGTTAAGACAACCGTCTATCAAAGAGTGGGTCCTTATGAAAGAATTGTTACAGCGCCGATTTCTACCTATAGATTATTTGCAATTTTTGTACACGCAATTTTTGGATTATAAGTAGGAAAGTCAGTTGGTGGCTGCCTGGACAAAGGATTCCTGAGGCTACAATATCGCTTTGGTGTTGTAGAGGCAAATGTTTACTAAATTTCATGTTTTGTAAGCGGATTGAAGTATGAGATACACAAGAAAAGATGGGAGTTCAACCCATTGATTTGTTGTTTGATGCTAGAGAGATTGTGTCTCGAGCTGAGTCATTGCTGACATGACAATCCCAACACTCTCCACCTTTACAAAGTTTTCCTAAAGACATTAGTTAAAGGGCATCACATATATATTTTAGAATCAATAATGCAAGGTAACAAAAATGAGTTGTAGTTGGTGAGAAGTCAAATGACAGGGTAGCAAACCATTCTTACACAAAAACTGCAATTGGAAATTGTTGCAGATTTGGAAAGCCTGGACTTAGGTCCAATAAGTGTCGAGATCAGAGGCTCGTACATGTTATAGATACAATTTTTGAAGATGATGATATATACTCATAAATATGTTGGCAATGGAAAGGAAGAGGAGGGTGATCCTCATGATGTGTGAGGAAAAAGAACAGGGAGATCCTATGTGCATCGTGTAGAAAATCATATGCTTGCCTAAGCACGAAGAATTGACCCAGCGCACTAAAATCTTTCAGGACAAGGGTTGAGTCAATTATGCTACTTCTAGTCTAATCATTGATAGCTGTAGTTGTGAGAATCTAGTACCAAAGAAACTAGTTGATCGTCTAAAGTTGCCAACTGAACCACATCCTTCTCCTTATTAGATTAGTGGGATTAATGCTGGTGATCCATTTGTACAAATAACTGGAACCTTTGTCTGTAGGAAATTTTTTAAGTTATTTATGATGTTGTAGAGATGGATGCTTGTCATATGTTACTAGGCAGGCCATGGAAAATTTATGTGGAATTCCAAACGTAAGGGTAGAGAGAAGGCTTACATATTTAAGTGGAAGGATAAGAATTGTGCTGACACGGAGTATACATGACGCTTCTAAAGTGGTTGGGAAAATTTTCAGTAATATCCGTGGAGGGAAGCTCAATCAAATCCTCACATTACTCTTAGGAAACAAGCTTCCTGAATTTAGAGAGACGCTCGCTTGATTCTCTTATGAACCGAGTGGTGAGAAATTATTAAATCAACTAGTCCCTTTTGCCATATTGAAACCATGTAGTAAAAGCATAGACTTAAAAGTCTTTAACAGTGGTAATAATTGGAATGGCTAATTATTCAACAATTCTTGGAGTCAATATTTATATATCAGTTTCCCGTTTTACAAATTGATTCTGATTCTTTGGGAAAAATAAGTCAATAAAGGTGCTTTAGAAGTAAAATAACGAATTGACAAAGACTATCAAACACCCAGTGAAGAATTTCCCCATAATTGTGAATATGATCGAAGTCGTTGAATGCCAGATTCAGCCTCTCAAGGTACCCAAGTCTAAAAAGACTAGTTGAATTCTCTAAACCACCCGAAATTGATTCATTAATGTTCAGCTCCAAGCTAATCACATGACCTGCATCATCACATCCTACCCCATCCCAAGTGCAGTAGTCGTCCTCATTCTAGTGGACTAATTTTCTTGAGTACAATGGATTGAATATAAGTTTGTCCTTCAACTTGAGTAAATGATGTTTCTGCTCCACTCGGCATCGGATTTGACTACATACTGGAGCAATAAATGTTACAAAGAAAGTAATGGTTATGAAGATGGAGAATGGCCGTGAAAAGTGCAGAGTTTCTATTTTGGAAGGTAAAGGATGCAAAATGAGGTGTCTCTGGAGGGGATTGTTTAAGCTGGTATAGAATATATATTTATGAATATAACTGATAGCTTAAGAATTTATAGTGCTGCTGTATTGTGTTCATATTTCTATTAATTAAGACACACTTTGAACTAGCGAAAAATAAAGCATATGCAAACTAAATAATTTCATGTCAAACTCTCTAATTTGCATGTTTCTCTTGCTTTATCATGTAGAGGATGATTAAATATATAGAAAAAATTGCACAAGGATGAAAGCTTTGAAGCACAGAAACTCCAAAAATTTTAGCGTTTCGTGTCAGAAACGCTTCGGAAACCGAAATTCTCTAGAAACTCTTCGGAGACGTTTCGGAAACTCTTAAAAAGTTTCCTAATTTTTAATAAAATTCGGAAACTCTACAGAAACTTTATCGACACTTTATCGAAACTTTTAGGAAACTTTACGACAAAAAATTCAGATTTTTTTTTTTAAAAAAAGGAAAATTTAATTATAGTCATGTTAAAAAAATTATAGATGATAGTTTCATTAACAGTTTAATATAAAATAAATATTCAAACTAACTTAAACTAAATTAATTAAATTTCTTATTGAGTAAGAAGTATAAGAATTAACCTAATTCTAAGTTGCAAAAGTTGAACTTTTGGGACAGCTCCAATCTTGGCACATTAATTTCGTTACTTTAGCTCCAACCTTGGCACATTAATTTCGCTACTTTTGGGACAGCTCCAACCTTGGCACATTAATTTCGCTACTTTAGCTCCAACATTAGCATATTAATTTCACTGCTGGGACTCGAGATAATTACTAGTTAGTTATGATTTCAATTATATCCTAACCAAATCTTAGTAGTTTTTAACATTAGTTAAATTGCTGATGGAATGCCATGAACGAAAATTTAACATTAGTGTTTCGAGGTTGCATATATATATATATATTTTTTTTTTTTTTTTGCTTGAATTTTGAGCTTGAATATTGAAATTATAAAAAAAACTAACAATTACTACATAACGTTTCCGTAGCGTTTTGTGTCTTATATTTTTCAAAATCGCATTTCTCTGTGTCCGCGCAACCTAGGATGAAAGTGTAAATGCATGCAAAGGTGCTGCAGTTTACTCTATGATTAATTGGTTGTCAAACGGATGGTTTGTATGAGATTCTGCTGCAAAAGAAATGCTACATCTACATGCATGGAAAATAAATACAAAACATAAGTTCGTACATTTATGAAAGAGAAGTGGAGAAAGTGATCATGAAAGTCAAAAGATGTGGAAAATAATTTAAACTAGTAAATTTGACCAAGCATGAAAACAGAAAGGATTACCAAAGATACATCTAGTTACAACAAAGATTGGAAGTCAGAGTTCACAAATCTGAATAAAAGAAAAAATAAATAAAATCAAATAAAAAAAGAAATGATGACCTGCACAAGTTGTTCAAGTGGAAGTGCTCTGATTTTTTATGGAAAAAACTATGAATTTTGTTGTGTATGAAAATGACGTGAGAAAAATTCTAATAGCTCATCCTAAACATGTCCTCTTGTAACCATGATTCATGAATGAAGGAACAAAAGATTTGGAAGGGATGAAAGTTGATCAATTAACGGGTTGGTTAAGATCATTTGACCAAAAATTTAGTAAGGGCTCCAAATAAAATAAATTGAGATTACTTTTCAATCTAAGCTGAGTAATGGACCTAATAATGATGAAAATTTATGATGTGGTAGCAAATCAATAGTAAAGTTAGATGAACTAGAACTAGAAGTAGAGCAGTACCATGATATTTATTTTTTTTAGCCATTACCATAGAGTGACAAAATAATTAAATGAGTTGAAATAGGACTAAAAAGAATATTTACTTGTCTTTTTATATCTACATCAATTTCTCTAACAATAAGTTCAAAGAAAATAAACAAGATGTAATGTATACGAGACCACTAGTGTTATTACACCATATTAGTTATTTGTCTGATGCTTTCTCATTCTTATCAAACTCTTTTGGATGCGTTCACTCCATGTTATAAATATAGGTAAAATATGTTTATGTTCTACTTTCACCGCGTTGATAGCTGCATTTTATGCTTGCCTTTTTCTTTCTTTTTTTGAATTCGTCCTTCTCTTGTTAAGCTGTCCGCTACATTATTTAAGAAAATATTAGCTACGGTGTCAAACCTTTGGACCTTCTTACAACATGGTCCCTAACCTTAAATTTTCAGTAACTTTAGCCCATAATTAAAAGTGTTAGTGATAGAAGTTCCTTTTAAGATGAAAACAGTTAGTCCGACTGTTAAACATCAAACTTCTAATAAAATAAGAATTCTGTTCTTATTTTTTTTAAGCACAAAAAGAATGTTTTTACTTTAATAGTTAACTTAGTTGTTAGGAGGTTGCCAAAATGGGTTGCGTAACAGGTGGTTTTTTTTATCTGTTTGGCCTTTCTTTACCCAATGTCTGTTAGCCAATGCTTCCTTTAACTCCGATTTTCTCTTTATATCTTGCCTGTTTCTTGCCAACATACCTTCTTGTTCTCGACGTCCAAGACCCCGCAATGCAATCAAAAAGAAAAATCCATGGTATCTCACGAGATTATCACACTGCCATTTATTGAATGTAGCAGTTGAGTGCTTGAATAACGAGGTGATGTCTTGCAGTATGATCAGATGTGTTGAACACTTCACTTGTAGCTTTATAAATCTTAATTACAAGAGCTGGGAATATCCTTGAAAATAAAGGTCCACTGTCCACTCAAACCCACTAAAATCTTCCATAGTGCATCTTATGTATTGTATACTACTCTTTAGTTTTTCTTTGTGATGATTCACATTGCGTATAAGATGCAATAACTGAGTTAAAGTTCTACCGTACTTTCCCTTATGACCCCTCTCCAAATCAGTCTTTATGTTGTTGTCAATACACCCATGTCAACCATTACCAATGTTTTGCCAATTCCTAGTAATGCATAAGACATACGTCCAAAGATTATCGATAACATCTGTATATATATATTTTTTTACTTGACTTCTATAGTTATCAATAACATCACTAACTGTACATATGAACTCCAATCGTCTCTCCAGCGGCCATAGAAAAAGGTGATTTTACACCCTTGAAGCGGGCCACCTATCTCCATAACCAGATAAAAGTTGTTTCATCAGATGATAGGCTTCAGCTCTGCCATCAACCAAATCTAGATTTTGAACAAGTCTTAAGTCGTTTGTCAAGCAATGATTTAAAATTCTTGCAACTCGATGCATATTTGAAATCATCGAGTTTGTCATACCATTTTGTTCTTCTGGTGTAAACCAGTCTGGGTCTGTGGAATCTTTCATTGTCATGCGAGATAAATATGCTCCACCATCTTCTTCTAGAAAAACGCTAGAGGATTTCAATTTGTAGCACATTGTGTTGTTCACATGAAGAGATTGTACGACTCTAACGATGTCTCAGATATAATCGATTTGAGTGTGGTTAAAGGCACATCCCACTCATCCTCTAACTTCAAGTTGATGCCTTCTGTGGCTTTCTCGTCGATGAGTTCTTTCATATTAATTTTGTGCCTTTTCATCTCTAGGACAAAATGATCAACTTTTTCTATCAAGTTAATTACTTTTGCAAGATTATCACAGACATAATCTTGCCGATCATAAAAGGCTTCCGGTTGTATCCTCAATTTTGTCTTTGGAATTAATTTTATTATTGATTCCTTGTCATAGAGCCCTCTATATAGAAGTGTATTCTTAGATCCTACCCCAATAAGCTACTCTTCTTTTATGGAAATGCCTGGTTTTAATATCCTTAAATGGGGACTTGAGCTTCCATCCATACTTATCCACAGAAAAATTTCTTCAAAAAGTTGATAATAATCTTGCCACTGAGAATGATTTAATTCTTTCTATGAATACTATAGCTTCCACTCTACTCACTCATACTATAGCTTCCACTCCACTTAATTAAATCAATGACGTCATTCAAACATTTTGCTTCATTTCTATATATTTTTTCAATTTCCCCATATGTACACATAGATGCCATGTGAACTGGTAATAAACACCAGCGGCAATAGATAGCATTTTCCTAAAGAGAAATTATAGCCTTTTATACCCACCTTTCTTCTAAATTGATGGTTAATAATCAACCATTTTAATGAATAGACTTACCAATGTAGAATTCTCCATGAGAAAATGACAACAATATTCTAAAATCTTTTCTTAAATACACCTCATAGTGGCTTTCTCATGGTTAAAGGTGTTCTTTTCTTTTTCAGTTACAAATTGGGGATCGCAACGATGGGATGGTGTGAATCAAACTCAAGTTTAATAACTTGCTAGGATAATGGTACTACAAAAATTAATATATGGATTATGGAAGATAGTTGATCTTTCATTAAATAATATAAGATTCACTTAATATATTATTCATTAAATAATATAAGACTCGCTTGCGCATATGGTCCGTGTGGTGCCATAGTATACCATATATCAGGCACAAGAATGAGACTCGGTGTACCCACCGACTTCAAACTATTTTGCAGAAAGTAATTAGGGAATATTTACACTTTTTCTTTTAATTTTTAGGGGGAGAGATTAAGTATTTGGAATAACCCGCACCAATTAATTAATTCAAATGAACTATCATTATTATAATGAATCTATATATATATATATATATGGTTCGAACGAATATGACAGTGGTAAAGTTATCACATTTGACTTTTAAGTCGGAGGTCTCGAGTTCGAACAATACCTTGCCCCTCCTCGATGTGCCGTTCTCTATCTCCCCTTGTATAAAAAAAAATTATATCTATAAAAGAAAAGTAAAACGTGGTACAGCTGTACCGCAATTTTCTCACTAAATTTGTATTTTATGGGGATATTTTAGACTTTATGTTCATTGCATTACTTCCATATAGTTATTTTACTATATATTTTAATTCGTCAATGTATAACATTATAGTTTAAGCACCTCAAATATACTTGATTATATTCAAAAACTTATATTAGGAATATAAAATCTATATCTATATATATCTAAATCAAGGCAAAGGTCAGAAGTCAATAAAGGTCAATAGGTATAGGGTCTTAGAAGTAGGCCTTAAGCACCTCACCTAACCCAACGACCTAGCGACCTAACGATCAGAAGACCTAGAGACCTGATTTAGCGACATTGAGGGTGGATATTTATTCCAGCGCTCCTGCTGTCTAGGGCGTCTGGGTACCGAAACAAGCTTCTAATTAGCGACCTCACATTTCACCATGACTAGAATAAGCTTTTAGTTAGCGCTTGAGTAGAAGACTTCGCGCTCATGACTAGTACAAGCTTTTAGTCAGCGCTTGAGTAGAAGACTTCTCACTCATGACTAGAACAAGCTTTTAGTCAGTGCTCGAATAGAAGACTTTGAGCTCATAACTAGAATAAGCTTTTAGTCAGCGCTCGAATAGAAGACTTCGAGCTCATGGCTAGAACAAGCTTTTAGTCAGTGCTAGAATAGAAGACTTTGCTCTCACGGCTAGAACAAGCTTTTAGTCAGCGCTCAACTAGAAGATTTCGCGCCCATGACTAGAACAAGCTTTTAGTCCATGCTCGAATAGAAGACTTCGCGCTTATAACTAGAATAAGCTTTAAGTCAGCGCTTAAGTAAAAGGGTCAGCCATTTAAGCTAGAACAAGTTTCCAACTAGCGACCTAACACTTGACCACGACTAAAACAGGCACGTAGTTAGCACTAAGGTAAGAAGTTTCGTGCAAAAAAGCCCAGACAAGCTCCTTGCTGAGCGACCCAACACATCTGGGTAAGTTGCCGAAAGTCCTAACTTGCAAAAATCAAAGCAAGCTAACAATCAAATAGGCCCACATTTGGACAAATCCTCGACCTATTATACCAACATGTTAGAGACCTGAGACCAGAACGAGCTTCTCGGTAAAGCGTCCTAACGCTTGGTGTAAGATATGTTTGGCTTCCTAGACAAACAGCCATAAGTAGAGATGAGTCTACCACTAAAGATGACATACAGTAGTTGTTTCGACAACACATAAACGAGCTAACACTGCAAGAAATTTTCATTCTATTCATCAGAGATTACACAAGGTAAAAGAAATGGGGGTACAAAAACTTTCATGCTTGACCCTCAGAGGACAAGACCACTTTTCTCCCAACTGGAACAGCAATCTCAATCCCCGCGGTTGAAGCAGCGTCCTCAGCACATACCCTATCGAGGATCCCCGCTTCTTCTCTGACAAGAGCTGGCGCCTCAGCGGGGCCATGAGCTCCTAATTGAGATATGATTTCAACCTTTTCTTCTTTGACGTCAAAGATCACATAGCGGCACTCTTATTTCAGTTTTGCGACCTGCTCTTTGAAGAAGGCTAAATCGCACTCAGGACTCTTCTTCACAGTCTCTCCAAGGATCTCCTTTGCAATTTCATAGTAAAGACCGGCGTTAGCACTCTTAAACTCTTCAGAGGCCTTATATTTCATAACCGCCTCCTGGTATCCAACGAGCTCGCTGGCGGCAACTCTTCTCTCAGCCTCCCTCAGGACCTACTCATGGCTTGACCTGTCCATCACCAGCTGGGTTTCCAAGTCCTTATACTTCTTCTTCCAGGCCTCAAATTCAGTTCGTAGGTCAACCGACTCCCTCTTGGAGATATGGAGCTCTTACTCTTTCTCCCTAAGAGCCAATTTGGCCTCCTCCTTGGCCTTGTTGGCCTCAGCTGCCCAGTCAAAGAGTTTCCTATTCTTCCTGAGGAAACACTCCACGCAGGCCATAGCATGTTCATCTAAGATAACGGACTGATCTCGCATCATCTCGCTAGCCTGTAGGAGCTCCGCCATCATTGATTGGCCGCAAAGCCTTCTATTTCTTAGACCAGCCTCGCGCCACGCTACTCATAGCATCGGTAACAGACCCAGGCATCCCCAGAATGCTGGCGGAAAAGAGTTTCCTGGCCAAGTTAAACTTGAGTAGCGTCTTCAATTAATGAACTTCTCTATTTCAGCCTGGCGAGCTTGGTGCACTTGGAGATAAAGATCTTCACCCAGAATATCTACAAATCCCTTAGCAGGTCATTCCTCGCGGGGGGTAAGAGGTGTAGGGACAGTGGGGGGAGGATTGAACATGGTCTCTTGGATGGCCAACTACCTTTTGCCAGGTCACTCTGAGGCAATTGCTTCATCAACTATCATAGGCCTTTTTCCGGCATCCTTATCCTACTTCAATTTCTTTTTCTCCTCCTGCCTTCTTAAAGCCTCAGCAAGCTGCTTGGCAGTCCTCATCTCGTTGGCTTTATCATGCACTGCTTTCCTTAGCTCTCTTCCTTTCGGCCTCTCAAATAGCCCGTCTTTGGCCCTTGGACAGGTACTTCTTCCCTGGAAATGAGCAAGTATCAGAGCGCTATAAAGTATCCAAAACACAGGTCGTCAATGTGCAAGGAGAATAGCATCATGGAAATATGCTTGGTCCGAAGAACAGAGAGGCCGGTACTTATCAGAAAATCCTTGTCCGTCATATCCGCGACGTTGCGGTAATGTTCTGGTATTTGCGCTATAATCTCTGCTCGCTACCAAAACAGCTGAGATAATACTCGACCTCGCTCGATACCAAACAAAAAAGGAAATATAGTTAAGCGTCAGTCTGTCAGCTCCCAGAAAAAGCTCTACCGTCGCTTAGACTCAAGGGGCTCCTCGACTCGTCACCACCCAAAACCAACTCTCTTTCCTAGTTGGGCTGGATTCAGACGCCTATTTTACCAGGTTTTCCCAGAGATTTAAGGTCCAAGCCTTAGATCGTGCTGCTATTTGAAACCACCCTCGTCTGGAGGGTGAGGTCCTCAGCATATAGTATGAGTTAAAGTCTTCCAGACTCGGATATTTCCATCCTTTGTGTTGCCATAGAGCAAGGACCCCAATGACTGTCCTCCAGCTCCCAGGAGTAATTTGAGAAGGGGTAATTCTCCAAGACCTCAACAACCTAGTGACGGGTCGCAGAAGCAGAACTCGAAAGCCGGCCTCAAACATTCTGGTGCTGGCTGTCACCCATCCTCTGGAGGGACAATGAGCCCGTTCCCCTTTACAAGGGACTCAAAGTATGACGCGATCAAGAACGTGATAATTCTACCTTATTGCGCGTAGGTCAATTTCTTTTACTTTTGAAGGAATATGTTTGCACACCCTCGGCCGATCTTTATCATGAACAACCAATACCGGAGGCCTTTCATTTGAACTCGCCTCTTCCTCATCATCTTCCTCTTCACTCTCATTATCAGTCCAATCAAACTGGGCCTCCGGTGCCGGTTTCAGCGTCACCGCCACTGTATATTTGTCCGTAGACTACCCTATATCCACTGTTACCTCTTCACCTACTCCCTCTCCAGAAGAAACCTTTCCTTACCTTCTATTCCGCGAAATTCCCTCAAATACTAGAGATTGCCCAGGGTTTCCGACAGATTTGCAGAAGAATTCCGTATAAAACAGGAAGAAAAGATTATTACCTTAACACTA
>CAVNYN010269237.1:0-59621 GCA_963692815.1 Nyctanthes arbor-tristis
GGGGGGTGTTTTTTAGGGGGTGGGATGCAAAGTGCTTCATCAATGAGAAACTCTATGATCTTTATCTCATCTTTCTAGCTTATGGAGATCGAACTTTACTAACTAGTGTTAAAGACTTAAACTTGTACAAGAGCATCAAGGTCAGTTTGTGGGTGAAAATCTGTTCACTTCAGGCACTTCTTTATGTCATGTACATGTATCCTCTTTTTTGGTGTTTAATAAATTAATCCTAGTGAGTTAGGGGGCCCTATTATTTTTACAATCCTCAGGTATGTTCGGCCATCTTAGGCACCTCACCCTTAAAAAAGATAAATAATTAAAATACAGTAAATTACTAAATTGTAAAGAAGAAGAAAGTAATGCGAAGTATGTAAACTCAATCTCTTCACTAAGATGTCCTTAGATTTCAAGAGTTGGTCTTTTTGTTTGATAATGTTTTCATTTATATTCAGTTGTTGTTTCCAGACGTGTGGCATATTCTATTGGTTGAATTTCTGAATTCTTTAAGAAGTCTGCCTATTTTTTATGAATAATACTCCCTCCTTCCCACAAAGATAGTCCAGTAGTTAATTTTACGTGGATTAAGGATTAGTAGGTAATGTGGTTAGAACATTTAATTTTACCTTAATTTTCCATATATACCGTTGTGTCATTAATTGTTTGAAGTATTTTTAATGCATAGGTAGTTGAATAACAATAATTAATTAGGGGCATATATGGAAATGAAACATTAAATATATGTTCAATATGGTAAATGGACTATCTTTTTGGGACGGACGAAAATGGAACAATGGACTATTTTTTTGGGACGGAGGGAGTATTCTTTTTGATAGCCATTCAGGAATTTCCTATTTGATTCCTTATTTTATTAAATTGCTTGATTTCCACTCATCAAAAAGAAGAAGGAAAAAAAAAAAAAAAAAGAGAGAGAGAGAGAGAGAGAGAGAGAGAGATAACTAACTGTAGAGTTGACTATTGTACACGTTAAGCTGTGTATCCTCAACTTTCTATCACGATAAAAACTATTCTTCTCAATTTTCTTATAGTTCAACACTTTCTCTTAGTGTGAGATGACAGGAGTAGTTGTGGATGTTGGAGATGGGGCTACTCATGTTGTACCTGTTGCAGATGGTTATGTGATTGGGAGCAGCATTAAGTCAATTCCAATTGCTGGGAAAGATGTTACTCGCTTCATTCAGCAGCTGATGCGAGTATGTTCTCTTACTATTTTATTTTTATAGTTTCCACTTATTTTTATGTCCTAGTTGGAAGGAGGAGGTTGTGCAAAGAATTTGCCACTGGTAATTTATGTAGATCTTACTTTTTGCTTAAAAAATGCTCTATGCGATTCAGAGAAGATGAATTTTTTTTTTTTTTTAAATTGTCAGCTTTACATTTTTACTTCCGCCAGCTGTTTTTGCACACATCTTTACCATATCTCTTTACATGTTTCAGAAATATGAAATTCACCTTGCTGCTTCAGTTTCAAGTTTAATGTATTATTTGAATGTGATTAGAAAATAAAGTAATGAGGTCTTTGCATAATTATGAGAAACTTTTTGCATGGTCAGTACTTGGCTACGTGAAAAAACTTGAATTGAGCAGTTAAAGTGGTATGTTCTTTCTCATTTTGTTTATTAGCCCTTTATGTGAACTATACAAACTTACATGGATCAAGAAAATCCAGGCACCATCTTTTCACAAGGACTGTTTTGTAGGGGAACATCATCAGGAATCAGATGGTTTTAGTTGATTTCTACATTTGATACAATAGTTATTCAACTGTTTGAAGAAAGAGTTTACTTCTTTGGTGAATTGTGGTGGAACTATAACGATCCCATAGTTCCTATGTTTTCCCATGCTTGCCGTTCTCATATTGTTTCATGCAGGAAAGAGGAGAACATGTTCCACCTGAAGAGTCGTTGGAGGTAGCTCGGAAAGTGAAGGAAATGTATTGCTATACTTGCTCTGATATTGTCAAGGTATTAGATCTACAGACTTCTGTCTTCAGAATCAGGGCCAGATGCACCTCCACCCACACATGCATGCTGCATTTTTTGAGAATGAAGTATCTAATGAACCTGAATTTTGTATTTTTTTCTCTTTATTTTAGATGCTTCGTTTGTTGGCTTCCACCGTGGGAAGTTTTATTCTTGCTTCTTCCTTTTTAATTTTATCTCTGTTGGGTAATCAATCTTTCTTCTTTTATTCTTTCAGGAGTTCAATAAACATGACAGAGAGCCAACAAAGTTCATTAAGCAATGGAGAGGCACTAAGCCAAAGACAGGGGCTCCATATTCTTGTGACATTGGCTATGAGCGGTTTCTTGGTCCTGAGGTTTGCTTTCGTATTAGACTTTGAGCTCTTGATTATCAAAGGCATATTTCATTTATCATTAAATCTTTTTCCTCTGAAGTGGAGAAATGAAATGTACACTTCTAGACCATTACTTTAGATGTATCACTGTGAATCTTTACGAGCATTTCTTCTGTAGTCATAATGTGTTACTCATTGTTTGTATAGACGTTATTGTTAGTGTTTGCTGCAATCTGATTTCGACTTGGTTTAACTGGTTTCAATAACTGAGGACTAAACCAAACTTGAACTCATCTTTGTACTTGGTGGTGGTTTTACTTGAGAAGGGAAGAAAAAAAGTGGTAGATTATACAATTCATTTTCTTGCTTTGGAATCTTCTACATCCAAGAGAAGCAACTGATATAGAAGGGTTTCATAAGAATGATTGAATTTAGAGGGTTGACATAAGTAGGTTGGTACAAAAACATATCCAATAATGACATTGCTTGATGTGCAGGTCTTCTTCAACCCTGAGATTTACAGTAGTGATTTTACAACCCCTTTACCTGTGGTGATAGACAAATGTATTCAGTCTGCTCCAATAGATACAAGAAGGGCCTTGTATAAGGTGACATGAATTGTTTGATGAACTGCAGCACAGCTCATTGCCCCTGGTGCTTCATTTTATTTTATGTACGCCACTCTTTTCTTTCGGAAAATGACAAGTAAAATATACATATATTGCAGAATATTGTGTTATCTGGAGGATCAACCATGTTCAAGGACTTTAACCGGAGGCTACAACGAGATATAAAAAAGATTGTTGATGCTCGGTTTCGATCATCAGAAGCTCGAACTCGTGGAGAAGTGAAAGTGAGCACGTAATACTTGTTACTGTCAAGCTTTTGCACTAGCCTTTGATGTTGACAGATCGTAATTGCTGACAAGACAATATACAATATATTTCTTTCTAATTTCCAGGCACAACCAGTGGAAGTGAATGTTGTCAGCCATCCTATCCAGAGATATGCAGTTTGGTTTGGAGGCTCAGTACTTGCATCAACTCCTGAGTTTTTCAAGGTATTAAAATTTTATCTTTGCTTTGTCCTTTATAATTAATATTCTTCTGTTATTCACGTTTTTTTTAAGTGTTTGAGGGATGGGTGTTGCAACTTTGGGTTGGGAATTCATGTGATCTCTTAACTTATGAGGTAGTCAATTCTCTTTGTCCAGAATTCAGTGAGTTGGTTGACTTTTTCAACCATGTTGGTGCTTTCACACCTATAGTCTCTGTTGATTTACTTTTTTGCTAAGGAAAATTTATGAAAATGTTGGATGAAAATTCTGTTCTCATACAAGTCTTTTATCTGAATAATTAAACCAATAAGCAAAATTTGGGCACCATATTCACTCTACTGCAAAAATTGAACTTAGCCGTTTAGTTCCATATTTGACCATTATCGTCATGTACGGAAGAAGATTTCTTCTTCCACCAATTTTGGGTTTAGTTTCAGAGGTAAAATTAAATCTCCATAACAAGTTTGCATTAAGTGGGCACCAAGTTATTTCAATCCATAACCAAAATTTGTAAAGAGACAAAGTCATATATAACTTGTTGCAGTCTGAGAAAGAAATACTATTAGTGCTCTGGGCAGTCATTACTTGCTTTTTCATTTATGAATGGAGGAGGAAATGAGGCTTGTTCTCTTCGAGATGCTTCATGAAATGGAAGGAACTGTGTAAATAATTTGTTTATGCATGAATTTAGTTGCATTCAAAATACTAAGCGTTCTACTTGCTTAATACTGGTTTTTGTTCTTGTTTACCCTTCTGGTACTGGATAAATAAATTCTGATGCATGCACAGGCTTGCCATACTAAAGCAGAATATGAGGAATACGGAGCGAGCATATGCCGTACTAACCCTGTTTTTAAGGGAATGTATTGATATGAAGACCATCCAAAAGTGATGAATCTGGAGGGTGCCTTTGCCATGATGTTCAGAAATGAAAAGTGATTTACTCTCATCTCTAGCACCTGGCCGTATCAAGACATATGGAAATCGTACAGCTGTGGCCTTTTATATTTCTACAAGGTTGTTGGAGTGTACAACACACATTCTCTTCGAACTGTGATAGATGAGGTTCTTGTATGCTTTCAGTAGTAGTCGGCTATTCTTCCATGCTCGGGGTGCTAATGGTCTTTTATTTGTTTTTCTTGTATAAGAGAGAAAAAAAATGTATCTTCACATAGAAATTTATTGTTTGGGTTGGTAAAAGGGGTAGTGGAAAAGCACCTTACTCGTTAGAAAATTGATTTTTATTTTTTTGATCAGTAGTTGTTTTAGGCTTGTACAATATTTCATTACCTTTTTAATGAATTTCCATCATTCTCATGGCATTTATTTATTTATATATGTTGATGAATTATTGCACGGAAGTTGTTCAGCAATGCTTTAGTGAGTGTTTTGGAAGGCTGTAGAGTTTGAAGACTCCCCTTTGCCTGTTACGTTGTTGTGCTTATAAGGAGAAAGTTATTCAAACGCACTAGATGAGTATCTAATGATGGTTTTCAGAACTGGTCTCAAGCCCAATGCCGTTGGCATTGGCTGACAGCACTATTTCTATTGTTTCCTGTCAAGTTTTTATCAATATTTTCAATGTTTCTCAGAAGTGCTATTTGTAGGAGAAAAATCCTTTCGATCTGCAGTATACATTGCGAAGACATTAGCACGAATTAATGGCATGTTAAAGGCTTTCATCAGGGACAGCAACAGCAGATTATTCTAAAGATTCACCAGATAATATGAGCCTATACATACATTTGGACTTTGGTTATTTATTTCACTCCATAGGCATTGTTTGTTTATGTGAAACTTTCTTTGGTGAGATTATCTTATCTACTCCTTGGTTGCGTAGGAATTACTTGGCATGTTACTTTTATTTAATATTTAAATGGAATAAAAAGATACCTCAAGAACTTAGATGTATACCTCGAGCGCCTTGAGTTGATATATATGAACAGAAAAGTTATCTTATGTCCATGAAATCAATATAAGATAAATCAACTTACCAGCCCTTGTTTCCCTCTGATACCATTAGGATTATATATACCCCCTAAATGGTACTTCCCCAGGAAACAGGCTGAGATGGTTGTATACAATGAATATGAACCGGGCAAAGATGAAATTACAGTGAACCAAAATGCAATATGATGCAGTTGAAAAAAAAAAAAAAGAGAAAAACTGATCAGCAACGTGCGCCCTTCTTGCAGCTAAGTGCACCTGCCCCCATTGTCATGGAGCCAACCAGAGAAGAGGGTCTTGCACTTAAGCTGGATGCCCTGGCATAACTAGAACCTGCTCCAGCTCCAGACCGAGTGAAGAAGGCACCATTGAGCATGAGATCGCCTTCAGATCTCCAATTCCAACTTTTCCACATGCTTTGAGGTGCAGCCTCATGTTTGGTAACCTTGATAACATTCACAGTATATATAGTCAGCTCAGCTAACTTGTAATGGAAGACTTAAAAGATTTGAAAATTATCATGACTTTGTTTAAACTTTGATTGTTTCTCCTTGACTCTGCTGGTTTTGGATTCTCACCTCTTTCCTGAATCTATTATCTGGAGCAAGAAATCTATTCCCTTGACTGTTGATCGTAGGAGCTGCACTACCTCCAATTGCATACATTATCCAGTGGGTGTAATCGTTGTTCACAACATGAAAATATCCATGTCTGCATCTGCAAATAATAATAAGTATATCAGTCACCAAAATCTGTCAAATTTGTTGGTGCACATGAGACCGATATCTACCTTGGCATCCTTTGCACAAGCCCTTCTCCAAAATGGTTGAAGGCAATGGTTACTTGCATGTTCTTGTCTTGTGTGTAACTATCACTATGACCCAAGAGCATGACCTTGTTGTGGTGTGTCATGTAATTATTTGAAATTGTAATAGCTGTTGATCCATGGATGGCGTCGATCAGTCCATCTTGGCAGTTTGATAAAGAACAATGATCAACCCAGATATGGCTTCCTCCAAATATTGAAACGCCATCACCATCAGATAGAGTTCTCCACCCATAGTGTTGTGGAGTGTCCCTCACATTAGCATTCCCTCCTTGCTTGCAGTCATGTATATTTATGCCATGGATGATTATATTTGTAACATACTGTATTGTAATGCATGGTCCACCTGCAATGTGCACACTAGCTCCTCTCCCATCAATAGTCTTGAAAGAATTCATCATCAGTTCTTGTTTGAGCTTGATCACCATGTCTCTAGCAAATATTATCCACAGAGGTTCATTTTGGATGACACCATATCTTAAAGTGCCTGGTTTTGGGTTCACAGCATCATCTCCGGGGTCTGTGACTAGGTAAATCTTGCCATCTCTTCCACCAATTGCTTGTTTCCCGAACCCAATTGCACAATTAGCTAACTGCTTGCGGTTCTTCTCCCAGTTGGGATCGCAACGCCAGCAGTCATCAATGGGGTTACCGGTGCCACAAGAGAGAAATGCCAAGTTTCTTCTTGATGCATTGATGCTTCCATTGACTTCTTGTACTACTAGTTCTGGGTCTTTAACTGGTGAAGAGGATGTGAAGGTTGAAGTGAAGAGAATAATAATGAGTAATATTACAAGAAAAAGTGGCATTGCCATAATTGCTGATTTTTCTTGATTATTATCTGGAAAAGGATGAAGAGATTAATGTGGTAGTGGGATGAGATTTACATATATATAGGGAATCCTGCTGCCACTACACCCACCCCAAATCATTCTTTTTCATCTTCTTATTATGCAATTAATCATTTTATTTTTTTTAGTTAGTAATAATATAATCCTTCAGTTTGGTTGTTCTGTCCATTTATTTTTTTAATGAATCTTTTAGGATTATATATTTTGGGTTTATTAGCGATACAAAAGCTAATGAGAGTTATTCGATTTAATTTGGAAATTGAAACATAAATGTGTATTGCTTCAACATTACCTCTAGATAATTACTATATGTGTCTTTTTCGCTCCTTTAAATTTTTTAAAAATCATTTCATTTTGTTCATGAATAATCCATTTTCCATTCATATATTGTCAACTCTGTCAAAGGAACGATAATGTGTCATCCAAATAGTATCATAACCGGAGTCTTTTTAATATTTATTATCTAGTTGACATGTAAGCGTTGATAAGTAATTAATTATAATTATTTAAAAAAAAAAGAGAAAAGAAAATAAGTGAAATTTCACATGCTTTTAACTGTCATAACCGCAAAACCCGCCAGATTCTCAAGGAATGCTTCCCCTTAACTAATTGCTGACGTCACAATCATTGACAATTCTCTTTTAAACATAAAAAAATTAAAGCACTCTCATGTGAGCACCGTAAGGCCCGTACTATCCACCCATTTGAAGACATGGCCAAGGCACGTTGGCCCATGTGGGGTTTTTTCCTATTCTTCCGTCCATACCATCCCATGGCTCAAATTTGATCATCAGCGTTTGAAAATTCTGTTTGTTTTGCAGTGCTAGACATTACAATAAACAAAATTTTACATATTACTTGAGATAGATAATTGATGATTCTAACCGCATGTATGATATTACATATTCTATGATGTATGGTATCCAATAGAGTATATGACAGGCTCTTATGGACTCCATAGAAGAACTATGTATGATATTGTTGATGGCAACCTTTGCTTTTATACATTCAGTATGGAGTAATTGAATTTGTTAAAGCAATTGCGTTGTTTCAGGATATATTATTATCAAATTCAGAAAACTTGATTATTTATAAAATTGGATAACAAATTTTAGATTATTTATTGAGGTTTCAGAACATTCTAATCCTCTAAGATTAGAAAAGTCTTTGGTTAGACAATAAGCACATGCGCAATCATTTGGAGCCATTGAATTTATTATATTAGAGAATAATATGTAGCCATGTTACTCAATCATAAGTAGATGATTAATTAATTGATTTGTTCATTAATTAAGGGGGTGTTCACATTCTTTTTATTTTGTTTTATTTTTTTATTTGACCGGTACTTGCTTAAGTTGTACGTTTTGACTTAAACAATGGTACAATGTATATGTACAACCACCATTCATAGCATGTAATTGTTGAAAGCGGATAGGCATGTTGATAGTTAGTTATTCCAGCGGCTCAATTGGAGGGAATGCGGCTGTAATAATAATAATAATAATATTAATAATAATAATAAGAGAAGTTTGTCTGGCATAATTTTTCTCGTTAATAGTCGGGTTTTATAAGGATTTTGATGATGTCATTAATGACATTATCTGTGAAATTATAATTTTTATTTTTTCTTGAATTATCTTCTTTACTGCATCTTCCTTATTTTTTCTTTTTCGAAATTTATACTGATCTAATCTGTCTTCTAATTTTTGTAGTTATGTTTGTGTTGGATTCAAATTTCCTTAATTTCTCCTCTTTGTGCCTTATCATCGAATCTTCATCCAATTATGGCTTCAATCTACCAATAGAAATGTAAATCTTTTAATATTTCTCTTCCCTTATCTTTAATTTTTTATTTGAATTAATTTTCTTTTTATTTCCTTAATCCCTTTTCGTTATTGCTACATTTCGTTTTTGATGTAGGACTTTTTTTTCTTAACTGTTTGAGTATCTTTAATTTTTTATTTGAATTAATTTTTTAATATTTGCATTAATTTTTTTATTTTTCTTGATTATTAATTTTAGGTTATCAACTGAAGATTTCAATTGGGTGTCGTGTAATGTTTGAGCTTGAATTACAATTTTAATTTAGATTACAATTTTGTCACTTGTGTCGTGAGGAAATTTTTTTTCTTTTTTTCGACATTTTTTATTTTTATTTTATTTTATTTTTTACCATCCCTTTACCCATAATTGATTATTTTATTACATATGAATTAAAAATATGAATTGATCCCCCCTCTCTCTCTCCCCCACACACACACACATACACACACATATACTACTCTTGCTAGAAATATCATAATAAACATTTGAAATTTTTTTAAGCATGCTGCAATAATTCATGATTAGTTCTTTAAAAAAAATTCTCGAATTAATTTGACGGACTATAGTTTGATTGGTTTTTTTCTAGAAAACAAGTATAGTTATATAATTATTCATTGCCATTGTTGTTTTCCTGAAAATTAATTAATCATACTTATATTATATTTTGCAAAAATTTAACAAAAAATTGTTGTTTTGTGGAAATTAATTAATCATACTTATACTATGTTATGTGAAAATTTAACAGCAAATTAATTGCTAATTTTATATTATATGTTTTTTTAAAGTATAATTATTTTGCTATTTAATCTTTAATTATAAATAGTTAGAAATACAATAAGAATAAAACTTTCTTCCTTAAATAACAATAAAAAAAATCCAAGTTGAGTATTATACTGAAAAAATGATGGGGACGTCATCTTTCTTTTCTGCCCTCAATTTTTTTAGTTTTTGTTGCTATGCCTGTGCAACGCTCGGGTTAAAAAATCTAGTAGTAGTAATAATAATAATAATAATAATAATAATAATAATGTGGCAAATAAAGTACTTATCCAGATAAGTTGACTGCATTATTTAATATAAGCAAGTGAAAATATGATGATATATCGTTAAAAGCCACGTATAAATATAACATTGTCTTTTAACACTGTAAAAAATGGTTGTCTTTGAGCTAGTGTAAAAAAAAAAAATTTATCTTTTTAAGTCAGTGTAAAAAATTCCACACAAGTTCTTCAATAAAGACCTGAGTTGAACATTTAATAGTTAATAGTTTCAATAAAATAGAAGAAATATATATTTTCCTTGGGCGTATAATAAGCATGTAAACATCATGAGACGTCAGAGGCCTCCCCATCTCTCCGCCGTAGGGGTTGGGCAGCAAGCGTGCACCACCACCTCCATGTCATGCCCTACCACCCACCACCACCACAGCCGCTATCTTCGAGTCAGTGTAAAAAAAATTGTCTTTTAAGTCAGTGCAGCGATAATTTAAAACTTTTGGCATGTTTGTTCTAGAAAATAAAATAGGCCTACTAAAGTCGTGTGACTAGGTTCTTCTTATCAAGAAAAGCTTAAGAGAATTCAATTATAGAAAGTTTTTTATTATTTTCAATCTTGAGATCGGATATGTTTTGAATTGATCAATCACCAGAAGTCTAGTACTTGAAGATTTCTATTATACAGTTTATTACTAAATAATTAAAAGTTGACTTATATGTATAATGGAAGTCATGTACATCATAAATAAAGAGGACTAAAATTGTGCAGTGCAGAATGTAGCCAGGAGTTTTATCATTGACAAAGCTAACCCAGATCAATCTCGACCCTTTCAGGATTTGGCCTTTCAGTTTGATTTTCACCAAGCCCAACACCTAGCTGCCCTTTTTCACCGGAACCAAATGCATATAGCTTACCCGATTCTGTGAGCGCAAAAGTGTGCGCGCTCCAGTATGAGGAATTCGTGGGGCTTATTTGAACGATCCTCTCATTCACCTGCTTTAGTGATGTTGCGAGCTCCGGCGTCAAGACATTTACTTGCCTATTTCCCTGAAATCGAAAGGATGGTATTGTACGCCATGATTCAGGAAAAGCACAAAATGCATAGGGTCAAATAACATTGCAGGAAAATCTCTTAAGTTTGATGGATTTATTATAAGATTTTCTGTCACTGGTCACAACCAACCATAATTTAAACAGCAGGGGCATAAATCAACAGATGAACCGAGACCAAGCATTATCTAGAGCTGATATTCAAAGAGAAGTTGAGGAGTTCAATAAAGTTGATTCTAGTAGTTTCTATATGTTCAGGTAGACATAGCCATAACCAAATTAAATGATGAAAAAGATGATTCATCTAATATGACGTGAACTTGGAAATATAAATTATGACAGTTAGCCGTGACACAATTAATTATTCAAGGACAAACCTGTTCAGCTTCTGCTATAGTCGCATGTCCAAGACTAGAGGAATCCCCACACCCAAAAGAATAAACATCACCATTTTCTGAAACCACGAAAGTTGTATAGTCCCCTGTAGCAACATGAACAGCTTTGACATTGCTTAGTGCTTCAACTACCTGCGGGGTGGACAGTGACTCCTCATTCCCGTGTCCCAAGCATCCATGATGACCCCAGCCCCATGTGCAAACACGTCCATCCTTTCCCACCACTGCAGCATGCCAAGCACCAGCTGCAACCACCACCGGTTGAAGATTCAATCTCTGAAACTGCTCTATTAATCTTGGTTGCTTCTCATCTGTTTTTGTACCATGGCCAAGCTTTCCACCCAATCCACAACCAACAGAGTATACTGACCTGTACATCAGCAGAAGAAAACAAGAAAATATTTAAGTGATAAAAGATCACGATAATGAAGATGCGCCTATATGGCAGAAAAGTTTGAATATCAGTCATTAGCCATAAGGAAAGTATACTTCAAGTGACATGAAAATGCTGGAAAGCAAAAATAAACAAATAAGAACGGGTAAACAAATATTGACTATTGACTCCTATATATTTTCGAAAAAATAGTTCATGTTGCCCAAGGTTCAGTGCATGAAGAAAATAATGCATTACTTCAACGTAATAATTATGAATTGTGGGGCACTTTACAGGTACTAACATGATTTTCGTAATTAGATTAACATTAAATTTTGTGTTCTATATCGATGCTTCTACATAAATAGATGAAACAAAGAGGGAGCTCACATTCCGCTAGGTTGATAAGCCAAAGCAAGAAGGTAGCAATGTCCGGCAGCAATTTGAGCAACAGGCAAATTTTCAAGTGCCCCCAACAGTGGACGAGGCTCAAGATCATTTGCTTCCGTATTATGGCCAATTTTGTTTTCATTTCCCCAAGAAAATGTGTAAACCCTGCCTTCTCTCGATAATACAGCTGTGAAGAAGTTCCCAATAGTAGCTTGCACAACAAAAATGTCTTTCAAGGATTCAACTAGCTGAGGGGTGGTTACTAATTTATTTCCGGGAGGCCCATAATCGGCTTCCCCAAAGGAATTCTTCCCAAAAGCATAGACCTTTCCTGCATCACTTACTAGCATTGTTCGGGCAGCCCCTGCTGATGCTTGAATAATGCGAATGCCTTGCAGAGATCTGCAGTGCAACAAGTTCTATTAAATCTCATTCTATTTTCCTGCCGTTACAGCATCATGTTTAAAACAATAATAAAATTGGTAACCTAATTATGCAAGGTTTTGACTCCTCATCAGTTGTTCCGAGTCCAAGTTGTCCCATATTGTTGGAGCCAAATGAGTATACAGCTCCTCCAGCAGTTACCGTGATACTGTGACAAGGACCGGCTATTGCCTGTGCCTTTTCCCTCCGCGTGCCAGCTTCTCCAGCAAGCAAGAACCTCAGGACAAGTTTCCATGACCCTCCACATATTTGCTTCAGGTCTTGCCTTCGTTCTTCACTCATTGGCTTAAAGATGGTTCTCATTTGACACATATCAAGAGCTGCAAGTTCTGACAATGAGAGCCCAAAATCAGGGGCAAAGTGTGCAGGCCGTCTGAAAAACGAGCAGGTTGCCTGCACCACGCCATTGCAAATCAGCATCATCATCAATTATAATTCATAGAAGAGCTGAGAATTTAAAAATAAAATACACCTGCCTCGAGTTTTGCAAGATCTTGTGGATCCAGATTACATGTTGTAAGGACATGAAGAACAATAGAAGGATTAGCAGATAATGGGAATTCCCCAGGACTAGCATCTCCAAAGCAATGGCGTTGCTGTCTCTGAAATGTTGCTAATGGGGACGTGACAAGAGCAGTAATTGTTTGCTCTGGAATGTTATGGTATTGAACACTCGGCGTTCCACTAGTTGTGGCATCCATGGGCGCTGCTAAAATCTGCAGTGCCCTGACTTGGAAAAAGTGAAGATTTAATCGCTGGAAACCACAAGAACACATATACATTAGTGACCACACTGCATTGCTGCTAAATCACAATATCATTATATTCCAGTTCAACGTTCAACCTCAAGATTTTAACTTGAATATAATGAAAGCAAATATGTACCTTGGACAACTATCTGATTAGAAACTCTAAACTATTAAACCCGAAAGCACACACATTATAAAGATCAAACCCTCACCTTGATAGAAACATCAAGACCAAAGTAAAACTATGTTAAAAATATGTTTATTGCGAAGTCAAAATGCCACACCAATTCAAGAACCACAGGAAGTACTAAACTAACTGAAGTAGCAGTGTGGAACGAGCAATATCAATACGGTAAATCAAGAAATACAATGAAATGAAGAAATTTCAATTCTATCAAGTTCAGCAAATTCATTGCAGAACCAAATAAAGAATATCTCGGTAAAGTAATTCTAAATTGGAGCAAGCAAAGTGATATATATGCAAAAAAGCATCAAAGCATCAACATTAGCAGTGGAAGATGAAGAAATATCAATCAGAAAAATCAAGCAATCTCTGATACTGGAATATTCGAGAAACATAAGCAAACAATCTGACACAACACGCACAAAGAATACTGTCACGATGAAGAATACGAAACCTCCCGTGAAGGATATGCTTCGCTTAGTGGAATACAAGGGGAAAAAAGGGACTTTTAGCAGTAAAGAAGAAAATTCTACTCCCTTACATGATCAAGAGAAAACGGCAAAGTTAATACGGAACCAAAGCAAAAGCCATCAAACGGCAAAATGAGAAACAACCCAACATTACGAAACAAATTTCTGTGTCAATTGACCATAAATATCAAATATTTAACATTCCATATGTACATTGTTTGAGGATGATCCTTAAAACAAGTACAATTCCCTAAAACATTGAGTGGAGTAATACAAAACTGTCAAAATCAAACAAGTTAACATAAGTTCCTTGAATCTGTACAACATGATCATTGACAGATCGAGTGAAAAAAATTGAGAAACAAAAATATTACATGTAACAGAGGCACAAGATTCCTCAAAACCCATACGACATCTCCCAATTTTTGCTGAAAAATCTCTAAAAACAAAAAAGTTATAACAAAAGGAAGAGTCTTGAATCGGGTATCTATATATCTATCCGATTAAAGTCAGTAAGATTTTTCCCTTTTCTCCCACCATGGGCTGTAAATTTTCGTAAATATGATGATGATTATAATAAGGGGTTAAAATAGTGGCTGCTTTCTTGTAGAACTTTGAAGCACTCTGAAGCGTATTTTCTCTCAATCGGATGGTTTTAATGCCTTTTTAAAGGGAACGTAAAGAGATGAGAAGTCTATTTTGCTGACGAGTTGATGCAACTTATAGCTTGTCATCCACACGCCACCTGGAATTTTTCCTAAACGTCACTCGAGTTTTGGCTTTGTTTCGATTTGATCATTCAACTTTATGTCTCTTTAACTACTCATGGGAATTTCTTCTTGATCGTATCGCGGTAAAAGTTCAACCAAAGAAATATTGGTGTAGGATAAGATTCAGTTCGAAATATGTTTTTTATGCTTTTTTAGTTATTTACTTATGGCTCAAGGTTCAAATCAATCATTTGTTGTTCCTTTAATTTTCCTGAGCAAATTATAGGTAATTGGATTGAAATTTTCTATTTTGGATGAAAAACTTTAAATTTCCAAAAAATCAGATGACGCAATTGTTCCAAGAAAAAAATTGAGAACCAAATTATAACTATTAAGACATCAAAAGTTGAAAAACATATTTTCATCTTTTTATATTTTATTTTTATTTATCTTGTTGTGGAAGCCAAGGCACATGGCAATTGAAGAGGGGAATTTTTTTTTTTTTTTTCTCTCTTACGTGAAAATGGAAAATATTGCTCCTTTAGGTAAAAAGGGAAAAATGAAAGGAAGAATTGGAGAAATAAACTACTTTTGGGAATAATTACATAAAAATGGCAAAAAAACTTAAGATTTTGAAAAAATAACAACTTTATTGGGTAAAACTACACAGACATTCTTCTTGCAAAAATGACAAAAATAATTTGATAGTTGTAATTTTGTGTAGTGCACTCTTATTAATTGCTCAAATTGAAAGACGTGAAATGAGTAAATTAAAAGATACCATGAATATTTTGTTTTACACAACGGACATTAGTTAGAGGGAAAAAAAAAAAAAGAAATTGGCAAATCACAAAACCCATCTTCTACCATTGACACTCAACAATGCAATGTCTTTTAGCCTACCACGTAAACAAACCTGTAAATATTAGAATACTACATTTTAGTTAGAAAGATATGAAAAATTTTTCTAAACGTAGAATTTTTCTAACAAAACACGTGATATGTTTAAACTTACAGTAACGAAATAAATAATAATTGTGGGATTCAACAATTAGGTTATAGTTAAAAATAGAATTTCTCTAAACGTAGAAATTTTCCAGCTGTTTATGCTTAAAGTGGTAAAATAACTCGTAATTCTAGAACACTACATTTATGTTATATAGAAATGTAGAACGTACTATATAAACTTATAGTGGTGAAGTAAATAGTAATTGTAGGATTTTAGATTTATGTTGCAGATAAACTTAGAATTTCTGTAAACGTAGAATTTTTTCAGCAAGAAATATAACGTATTTAAGCTTAAAGTGGTAGAGTAATTTGTAATTGTATAATACTATATTTACATTACACAACGTTGTAGAAATTTCTTAAATGTAGAATTTTTCCAACAACTGATGTGCTATGTTTAAAACTTTCAATAAATACTCACTGAACTTTCAAATTGTAACTACTAACTCATTATATTTTGAAACGTAACTCAATACTCATTGAACTTTCAATATAGTTCACCATCTATCACTTCATTAACTCTATTTGCACATGCGGCTAACGCTGTTACAAGCGCGGCTAACGGTGTAAAATATGTATTTATTTTACTCACTAAATTTAAGAGTGAGTAAATAAGCACTCACTGAACTTTGAAAGCGCAACCAATTACTCACTGAACTTTAAAATTGTAACTGCTTATTCACTAAAGTTCGAAATGTAATCCAACACTCACTGAACTTTCAATCCGTAACTATTTACTCACTGAACATTAAAATGTAATATAACGCTCACCAAACTTTCACAGTATAATTAATTACTAAACATTGAATGAAACTTCTCGAACTTACTCACCGAACTTCTTGAGCCAAGTATTTCATTCTTGTTACATTCAATGTTTAGTAAGTAATTTATACTTTGAAAATTTAGTGAGTGTTAGATTACATTTTAAAGTTCAGTTAGTGTTTAGTTACACTTTCAAACTTCAATGAGTGGCTGATTACGCTTTTAAAGTTCAATGAGTATTTATTAATTCATTCTTAAATTTATTGAGTAAAGTTATTCTATACTTTATACTATTAGTCACGTGTGTAACATCGTTAGTCACGTGTGTAGTGTAGATGGAGTTAACGAAGTGATGGATGTTGAACTATGTTAAAAGTTCAATGAGTATTGAGTTACGTTTCAAAGTATAGTGAATTAATAATTACAATTTGAAAGTTCAGTGATTATTTATTAAATTTACCCAGATAAAACCACTCTAATTTTTTTTAAAGATTCTTTTTATGGCAAGATATACACTTTATATTTTTAAAAAATTAACAGAAAATATATTTACACTACAATGTTGTATAGTTACATCACATTTTTATTACTTTGTAAATCCTTGTTCTTTATAACTTATGAAATTTGTGTCCCAATAAATTTTATTTCATTTTTTTTTTTGTTTGAACATTTTCTTATTTCTTGTCCTGTGATTGGCAAATTTTACACTCACAGAACGTGGGTTCCACCATGCATATAAGATCTGGCAGGGCGAAAGTTAACTAATTATTAATGCATATATCGAACAACTTCCTTAAGATTTTAAACCAAAGTAACAATAATTGTGAGGATTAAGATCTAAGAAAATCTTATTCTTTTAATCCAATCTACTGACTTGCTCAATTTTCTACTTGGGTGTCTATCGTTAGGCCGCATCAAACATGTTATTTTAATAATGAGAATAATTGTGTCACCACAAGAAGAAACAAAACGGGTTTCTTGATCATAATGAGAATAATAATTGTATATGAGTTTTCTACACTAAGAACACAACGGTTAATTTCGTGTAAAACAATGGACAATATTTCAATATTACACTGGCTACTACACCATAGTCACCCCCTCCAAATAAATTTCTACCATTATTTGTGGTCAAATAAAAAATCAACATGTGGATTCACTAAGTCCAATTTATTGTTAAATTGCACTACTAGCACACATTTGATTTGTTTAGAAGTACCGAGTAATGGAAATTTTTTTCAACACACGTTCCCTCCCCACTGGGGTTTGTCCAAACTTTTCTCTAATAATTGACAATATTATATGACGTCTACACCAATTTTTCAATGTTTGAGTGATGGAGAATGTAGATTGGGTCATAGTCACCGTCCATTAATGGGAGCTTATTAGCCAAATTTAATAATAACAATGGTTATTATTATAAATTATAAAATAAACAAATGAGAACCATTTGTCAATTCATTAATTGAGGATAAAGTAAATGGATTGAGCTTTGCCATACCCACTCCTGAAGGATAAGCAAGAATAATAATAATAATAATAATAATAATAATAAAGTAAGACATAAAAATTTCCCATGAATTATACAATATTTCAGAAACCAAGCCCGGCAAGAATTGAATTGGTGAAAAGCAAAAAAATTTTGGCTGTTTACAAGACTTATGACAAGTTTTAAATATTGGGTTTCCTCTCTACGTGGAACCAATTTTCAATTTATCTCATTCAATTAATATCCGGTTCAATTCTTACAATCATTTATACACAGCTATTTTTCCATTTATAATAGATTATCTATATACTATCTAAAAGAGAATAAGTGGGAGAAACATTTTTGGACAATCCTACCCCCACTTATTTAGTTTAATTTCATATTTGCCTTTTGACATTATTAATTATTATTTTGATGTCAAATTTGATTTTTTTTCTTACATTTTTGGACAATTCTACCCCCACTTATTTAGTTTAATTTCATATTTGCCCCTTGACATTATTAATTATTATTTTGATGTCATATTTGAGTTTTTTTTTTTTTAAGTAAGTCATGCATTTGTAAACACATTGAATTAGCAATTTAACACTATGTAACCAACTATAATTGTAGAAATATGAAACTATCTACATCAACATCTACACTATATCTACAAGAGAATAAGTGAGGGTAAACATTTTTGGACAACTCTACTCTCAGTAATTTTAGTCTAATGTCATATTTTCCCTAAGAGATTCTAAGAAGAGGAGCGAGAGGCCCCATGCCCACATGATCTCCTGTTATTAGGGGATCAGGGAGCCCGCCTCTTGATCTCCCTAATAACAAGGGGCCATGTGGCAGGAGACCTATCCATAGCGGGACTGTATTTTCCCTTGCCATTATTAATTATTTTCATACATAATTTATCTATCGTATTTCTAATTGAAGATGTTTGGAAGTTGAATTAATGCATTCATATCTCATAACAGTGAAGTAAATGACTATGTAAGTGTGAGTGACCAAATTTAATCACCAGTTTGGAATTTGAACTAGGGGTGTAGCCAGCATTTTGGTTGAGTGCGGTAAAAAAAAATTTCGTTTTGGCGGGGGGGTTTCGGGGCCCAAATTTTAAAAAATAGAAAATAAAAATATTGCAATAAAAAAATAAATCTGAAGACTGTACCTCACAACAATTCTTTGCGGGTTTTCATACATAAACCCAAAGTCTAATTTCAAACATAAATAATCATCTTACTACTTAAAATCTCTAATATCAAACTAAAATCCAATTTTCAAATTAAAGTATGAACTAAAAATTAAGGTTTCACATATTAGGGCTTTACAAAATTGAAACCTAAACTAAAAATTAAGCCTTTAACAATAAATCAATAATACAATTTACCAATTATATTACCATTTACCATATAAAAATTAGTAACAACTAACAAATATTATTGTAAGAATAAATAAACGCAAATCATAAACATAATTAAATAATTAAGCATTATTCATTCAAATTACAAATACCCAATTATTCTTAACTAAATACTAGTCTTAGTAGTCTGACTCACCAATTGAATATTTGAATTGATCGACAGGCCGAGAAGAAAAGAAGCAGGAACTGGACTGAGAGTGGCTGTTGTGGTCTGCCGTCTACGTCTGCCCTATTGGCTACTGCGGTGTTGCCGGCGAGCTGCTGTCGTGCTGCGGACGGGGGGCGGTGCTCCCTGCTGGAGCCTCGACGACGGAGGAGAGACATCCGATAAAGAGAGCTTCGAGACTTAAGAGGTCGATTGGACTTTGGAGTTTAGAGGCTTGGAATGGTGTTGGAGTTCGCTGTCTAAACGACAGAACGAGAGCACATCTGATCTGGAGTTGGACCTTCATCATTCATCAAATGGGCCAAGGAATGTTAACAAAATTTGGGCCAAGCCGCCAAGGCAAAAAATGGAAGAAATTTTTTTTTTTTATATGGGCTGGACCGCACTAAAAATTCAGTGCGGTCCAGCCCAACTTAGTGCGGTCCAGCCCAACTATTTACTTGGGCGCGCCAAGGTCCAGTGTGATCTGTTGACCGCAATGGACTTAAGGTGGCTACACCTCTGATTTGAATGTAAAAGGTTTAGAGTTATTCATGCAAACGGTAAAATGGCAAAATGAAATGGAATGATGTAATGGCAAAATAAACTCAATTACCCACAATCATTATCAAATAGTAGGATTAATCCCTATTAATTATCATAATAATAAACATACATCACTTACACTAAAATTATTGGTGCATTTAAAAAATAAAAAAATAATTGTCACATTTATTTGTCCTGTGGACACTTCAACATCTCTTTTAAATTACTCCCTCCGTAAATATCATCTCATTATCCATCTCTTTATATCCCTTGAGAACTCAGTTGGAGCTAGAAAGTTCTCCATTTTTTCTATATTCACAATTCTTTTCGGTGGCAACTGAATTTCTAACTGAAATATCTTCAGGCACATTTCCTATTTTCTTCGAGTGTCAAAGTCTATTGACTGCCCACCTCTGATAGTGTAAGAATCTAAATTTACAAAACTTATATTTGCTCAATTCTCAACCGCCTTTGACTATTTTGCTTTTGTTTAGTGAATATGATTACGTAATTTATTATATACTTTGATTCTCTAAATGTTGTTAGATGTTCCAGAATGAAAATAAGAGACCATTATGTCTTGTAATTTATTGTTTACTTTTTATAGCAAAAATTTTAATGCTTCGATCTCCGTGTACATGAGGGTTATACGCAATGAAGCAAATAGTAGAGCAGTTAAAAGTGATAGGCATGAGATAACCTCTTGCAATAGAATTCCAATTTGGGTTTAAAGAATATCCTTTCAATAAGAGACTAAAAAAGTTCACAATATGATTGAGATAATCTCATCGGACAATACATTCCAATAGGATTTTATTAGTCTTTTTATACTATTCAATGCAGAATATTTGAAAACATCAAGAAGATGTAACTTCAAGTTCCAGTGTTCTACAATTAACACTGTCAATTTGTCATTGTATTTTTTTTTTGGGACAAAAAATTGTCATTGTATTAGTGTTTTCGTAGAATCATTAATTTCATCATAAACCAAGTTAGTTGATTATGTATTGAGTTGGTGCTTGTATTTTGATTTCTTTAACGTCCTTTCTTTTACATTGCAAAGTAGTTTGACATACTACAAATAAGGGTTGCATGTTTCTGTCATTCTATTTTTTTTAAATATTTTACTTCAAAGCAAGATTTAAATTTTATTAGATAAATTACTTGACCAGCAAGTATAAGACAATTTACAAGCTAGATTAAAAATTTTCTAAAACGTTAAAAACTATACATATTTGAATGAAAAAATCATCTCACAATATTGTTAGACAATTACGTGCAGCGCACGTGATGCATACTAGTAAATATTAAAAGTTAACTTATGATAACTTGTTGAGTGAGAAACTCAAGACTTTCGAGAACACATAATATTGACCAAATATATAACTAGACTATTAGCTCTATTCTTAAATAACATCGATAGAAAGGATAGAAGCTATCTGTCACTCCCGATCCGTATCTGAGCGCCCCCCCCCCCCGCCGGGGCACCCCTCCTATAAAATTTATAATTGTTATTATTATTATTATTATTATTATTATTATTATTATTATTATTATTATTATTAGGGTGGTTAACTCCCAGCAGGAGTGTAATGTAAGTGATAAGAAACATTGTGGGGTTATCTAATATGAGGTTCCTATCTCACCAATCAAACTCAAATGGATAAGAGAAGAATCCAGATTACACATTCCATTGGCTCTCATTTCTTGCCCCTCTATATTCTATTATCTCATAGCAGCATATCCCAATTGAAAATCAAGTTTTATTGCATCCTAATCTTTGAGCATTTGATCAGGAACCTCTCTAGGCATAAGCATAACAAGAATCTCCAACAATGGCAGCTACAATATCTTCTGTGGCTATGCTCAATGCCAAGTGCTTGAGCACCAACACCAAGTGTTTTAACCCTTCAAAGGCATCCACAAAACCAATTTCTCTTCCACCCCTCCCAAAAGGCCTTATCGCCTCGAAAGCTCCAGAGAACTCTGGTATTTTGGCTGGAACCGCGCTTGCCGGTGCTGTTTTGTCGACTTTAAGTTCATGTGATCCAGCCTTTGCAGCACAACAGATTGCTGAAATAGCTGAAGGGGATAACCGGGGAATTGCCCTTTTGCTTCCCATCATTCCCGCCATAGCTTGGGTGCTCTTTAACATCCTGCAACCAGCACTTAACCAGCTAAACAGAATGAGAAGCTCGAAAGGCATTATTGTAGGACTTGGCCTTGGTGGATTTGCCTCATGGAGTCTGATGCAGCCATCTGATGCATCAGCTAGTGAAATTGCTATGATTGCTGATGCTGCAAGTGACAACAGGGGACAGCTTTTGCTGTTTGTCATCACTCCTGCCATTCTTTGGGTGCTTTACAACATTTTGCAACCAGCTTTGAACCAGCTCAACAGGATGAGATCACAGTGAGAAAAGTTGGTCTTGTGCAATGAGTTGTATTAATCATTACATTACATGTAATTGCGTATATTAATCAACTTGAACATTATATCCTTTTCTTGTTCATGCTTCTGTTTCTGGTAGGATTATACATATCTACCATCACATAAGTATGTGCTCATTTGCATCATCTTAGAGAAGCAAGAAAACCCAACTTAAGACTATACTGAGTATATTTCCAACCTCGTTCTGCATCAACTTTAGCGGAACTGGCATAAGAACGAGTATAAAGTCACAGTAGTTTTGGAACTAAAGAAGGCTTGCATCTTAAGATCAGAGTTTGTATGCCAATGCCGAAAACACAAGAGGGCATTTCATTCTTGAAATAGAATATATTAAATGTACAAAATTCATGGCCACCAGGAACATAAAAGCAAAATTGGACCATAGATTACAAAATTACACACAATGAGGAAAACAATAGAAAACCTTAGCAGCGCGGGACAAAACACTGGCAGTTTCTTAAGTAGCCATAAAAGAATTGAAATGGACAGGATTTCAGCAGAAGTATGGTTTACATTTGTAATCTAATATTCCCCAGTCTCTCAATAGTCCCAGAAGAGCCATCATGAGTTTACTTGACTGTCAGGTACAAATTCCACCGGCTGACTTTCAGTGTCTTCAATTTCATTCTGAGCGGCAATGCGCTTGGCTTTCTTGAAGCTGGCAGAGCTTCTGAGAAGCATATCCATAGTTATATTCTTTGCACCTGATAATCTGTTGCAACAATCATTGCATGGTCAAAGTCCAAAAGACTAAAAAAGATGAACAAAATTTAGAATGCGTTCATAATAAAATACAATATAAAGGAACACTCTAGATAGTTAAAAAAGTCCAAATATTAGCTTAATCCATTTATAGCCATGGATAATAGAAATGAAACATCCTGCAAGCAATTAATTTGAAGCTATTTTAAACAAATACTGAAGTGCACCAAATATTTAAAACACTTCTTCTCTATTGAAAAGGATGACGAACAAATTTCATAGTTTCCTGGGTTGCAGAAAAATTAATTATTCACTCTCAGTCGACCTGAAATATAGCGGCAGACTGATCCATGCAAAGCAGTATAGTCAGTTTGCCAATAGTTGGGATTTGAAAGAACTTAGCTAAAGCCTACAGGATCGTAACAAGTTCTGGACTATTCTATAGTCATGGAGGACATTCTAGAGACTCCATACAAGAAGGGATTGGTGCGTGCATGGGTGTGTGCATTCGGGGTCAGGGGTACATTTATATACATAATAAATGAAGAAAAAAAATAAATAAGGCTTTTTCTTTCTAGTTATTAGTATCATTTTTCATTTAACAAAGCACCATCAAAGTTGATTTAATTTCAAGGTCTACATTTCTTACAGAAAGCAAGAGATGTGGAGGAATTACCTCCATTACACATGAAAAGTAAGTCAAAAAAAAAGTAAACAATTAAAATATAAGTCCAGTGGAAAAATCATGTGATTGCATGGCACCTGTGCCCACGAGAAATACTGCACATTCACTCAACTCCATTGTGCATTTTCTTGTATTTTTACCTAGTTTTCTTCTTAATTTATAGGCATATAACTTTACTTTTAGCCAAACATGACTGCAACTTTCGGAGATGCAGACTAGTTATGCTGAAGGAAGTGGTAGAAGGAGCTATTATGCCGAAGGGAGTGGTAAAAGGAGTTACTGCAAGTGGCCAATTCCATAAAAAGGGGCTAATATTTTATGCACATATAGTCTGATTAAGACACAACGTCAGCGCACATGAATGTATATATCCATGTATGAATGAAAGGGTGTACTGAACTTACTCTGACTTGAAAATGTTTTCCCCGTGATCACCTCTACTTTTTGCACCTTTGGGTCCTGTAATGGTTTAAATTAGAAGGAAAGGATCAGCTCAAACTTCAAAGCGCATAAAGCTATAAGGGATATAAGGACAATATCTTTGATAAATCCAATGAAGGTCAAAGTATGTAATTTCTAGTAAGACAAGAATTTCTCTCGTAGGAATCTCAGTTCATTGAAACCCCGACTCCTGAAATATATATAGATCTGAAAGCCTAAAAGAACTAAAATTCAGAATCAATGTTATCAAATATTAATTAGAGGATCACCGATACCAGCTACACATGCTCCAAGACCATATTAGGGGAAAAATAACGTTATCTGAGTAAGGTACAATAAGTAGTGACAATTCTGAAGCATTTCTTACTTCTATCTACCTTTGGTTTTACACATATATGCTTGACAGTTGACAATAACAGGTTTGACGTTTATACCAAAATTTAAACTTACCATTTCTAGTTGACTCCTGGCTCAACTCACTTCCGCCATCTGAGTCACCAGATGAAGATGAACTACTTGATGGAGTGCGTGTGCTAGCGTCAGAATTTATGTTCCCATTTTCATCAGCAGAACTTTCACTAATCTTATCCCAAAACATTGCTCCTGATTTAGTCAACAGGCTTCTCGTCTGTTGTGAACTATTCACAAGAACCCCAGCTTTTTTACCAGCAACCCCATTGGCTACTCCTAACTGTTGCCTTTTATCCTTCCCCTTTTCAATAAATGGTTTGGAGCTTAATCCAGACAAAGACTTATCGTTTTCCCCCAGGCAAGCAGCTGCATTGCTACTGGCTTTAAGAGCATATGCGGCAGAAGTTACATCTTGTTCTTGAAGAGTTCTGGTTCCCACGGCTTCACTAAGATTTGAAGATTTTTCCTTATTTTCAGAGACTTTTGAGGACTTTTTGGAGCCAACCATGACCGCACTCCGATCATGTTTTGATGAAGAGTCTCCATGCCTGACAAAAGATTGATTTTCATTCTCTTCGTTTCCACATGACTTCACTGTGTTCTGAATGCTAAGTTTGGAGGTTACAGAAGGTAAACCATGCTTTTTCCTATTCTTGTCAGCCTTCATCTTCTGATTTGATCTGGTTGATTTAACACTATCGGTCGAAGCAACTTTATCCTGTTGAATGAAGTAGCGCTTGAAGTTAATTCCTTCATCTTCATTTTTGGAATTCCTTCCCAGATTATCTGTAGATGGTTCTGTCTCAGGCACAGTCTTAAGCTTTGCTGCTTCAGACGGATTACCCACCATTCTCAGTTCGTCATTCGAAGCAATCAATTCTTTAGCAGCAACTTCTTGAGAATTGGTTGGAGAACTTGGATGGTCTTTTGATGCAGAGACTTGTTTCTTTTTCATTTTCTTTTTTTCCATTTTATTTACATGTCCAATGTTCTCTTGATTTTTGTATAATTGACCCAGCTGTGAACTTTGCACCTGATTTTCTTGTCCTTCAACAGGAAGATCTCCAACGCAACTATCTGCAAGGCACTGGTCTTTGCCCTCTATCTTTGTTATTTGGCCATCCACAACCTCCGTTCTTTGACTCGTTCCACCAGTTTGTGCCATCGGCACCAAATTTTCCTTATTGCCATTAGCATTATCAACTTCCTGAAGAGCATATACAGCAGAATCCTCCATTGACTTCCTCTTCATTCGATCTTTTCCCTTGCTCTCTTCTCCCCTTTCATCGGATTGAGCATCATTCACACCCTTACTGCCGTGGGCAGACTTCTTGACACTCTTCTTTTTCCAGACCCGAAGAGCGCCTAGGCAAACAGTGTAGACATCCAACATCTCGGTGGAACTGCCTCTTTCAGAGCCACATCTGTCTCTTTCAGAGTTATATCTGGTTTATCACAACCTAAGGAATCTCCATTTGATGGAAGCGTCATTTCGGGGTTACAGTCAATTGGCAATCCACTTTCTTGTTCATTTTTTCTATGCTGATCAGTTCCCGCATAATTTTCCCTGTTTTCGCTTTTCTCAGTACCATGCTTATTATGTGATCCATCTTTAATTTTCCCAGCAGCCTTCTCGCCCCTCTTCTTCTTCTTCTTCCTCTTGATGCCAGAATAGTTAGTTGTTGCCTCATTGGCATCCGACTGTTTAGCTGAAAGATTTGGTTCTTTGACAGTTAGATCTGATTCCCAAAGGACTTTTACAGGATCATGGTTCACTATCAAGTTTCTCTCTTCAATTTCAGCAGGAATGTCAGTTTCACAAGGGATCAAGATGCTATCAGTTTTCATATTACTCAATCCAAAGTTTGGCGCATCCGAACAAGTCAAACTTGTTACACTGTCAGAATTCTTGACATCTGTTTCGTCGTGAATTTTTGCACTTGACTTCTTGGAGTTCCTTTTTGTTCCACTTTCATGTTTCCTCTTTCCACTGGCATCCGGCAGTTTATCTGGCTGGATTGACGCTCCAGCTTCAACCTGATTTTCAGGTCCCAACTCCTTAGACTGCATCACTACAGGGTCATGGTTCAGAGAGAACTCCTTTTGTTTTTCACCCGCATCCGTCTGATTAGTCTCTTCATGATTAACTGCAGGAGAACTTTCGCCTAGTGGGGGATGGGTGAAATTGTCTCTGGTATTAACTTTTTTCTTTTTCCTTTTCTCTTTAAATAAACTTGGTCTTGAAGCATTGGCCTCCAGATGAGCACTTCTAACATTTTGTTCAACGATTTCCTGTTGGTCAATCATGGAGTTTTCAGGAACAGGAGTAACACTCTCCAACATGTATTCCACTTTGCTGTTACCAGCATCTAAAAGATTTTCAGTGCTCCCATTGTTGCCTAATTCGTACTTTTCCATTGCAGAAGACTGAAGTTGCAATCTTTTGACAGATGCATCACCAACCTCATTCGGAGGTTGATCAATTTGTACACCTAACGGTGTAGCAGTTGCCTCGAGCAGATCTTGTTTCCTGTGCTGTGGGTCTTCAGATTCAGGGTCACCAACTAAAGGTTTCCCAGAGCCAAAAATCTCAGAGTGTGATGCAGTATCCTCCATGCGTGCATGAACTCCCATCCTGTCAAGTTCTACAGTAGGAACATGAGATCCATCTGCATCATGCCTCCTTTTCTGCCTCTTCTTCGGAGGGGACCTGTTTTTTGTTGATTGTTCAGCTGAATTACTGAGCTGAATGTTTTCAGTTTTATCATCAACTGTGAACGCTGTTGCCATTTCAGAAATTATGTTTTCTTTCGCATTACGATCTGATGGAAGCGTCATGTCAGCAGATATCTTGTTCACATCAGAGTACAATTCTCTACAGTTGCCATCAACTCCATTGCGAACATTTATACCACCTTCTGAAACTCTTTTACTATGTTGGTTTGGGATAGATAGATTAGTAGTGGGAACCATCTGGTTCTTGAATTCACTAATGCCAGACAGAATTTTAGGAGAATCATTGGGAAGGATGCTTTGCCCATCCTCTTGGTGATATTTGATGGAATGTAAGTTGCCAGTCTCACAAAGGGATATTCTACTGTCATAACATTCCTCGGAGCTTGAGACATCAGCGGATAGAAACCAATTCCTTTTGAGACCCTCAAATGCATTCCGAACAAGCATGAAGTCTGGCAGATGATAAAAATTCCCTCTGCGTTTTACCTATTTCAAATTAAAAATCATCATAACAAGTTATACACTGGATATATTAGAATATGAAATACATTTTTCCACCTCTGAACTCAAAGTTAAAAGGAATGAAACATGTACCTTCAGAACTTGGACCTTCAACTTCCCAAATTTTGGAAAGCACTGCATGTGCTCCAACATTATCTTCTCTGAAAGACAAAAGCTTAGACAAGTCACAAAGTAGGCAACTGAAAGGCATTTAATCCAACTTAACTCTCTGCTTTTCTCAGACTTCATTTTCCTTACAAAGTGCTTTAATTTTGGAATGCCTTAACCAAGCTTCGATATTTATATTTCATCAACCTAACTTCACCCAATATGACAATTTTGCTAATTTAAACTGACTTACAACCTCAAATATTAAAATTAACTTATCCCTTTTTCATTATAAGATCACAAATACCGAAATTTGAGGCGGAAACATCTCATATTCTTTTTCATCAACCTAACTTCACCCAATATGACAATTTTGCTAATTTAAACTGACTTACAACCTCAAATATTAAAATTAACTTATCCCTTTTTCATTATAAGATCACAAATACCGAAATTTGAGGCGGAAACATCTCATATTCTTTTTCATCAACCTAACTTCACCCAATATGACAATTTTGCTAATTTAAACTGACTTACAACCTCAAATATTAAAATTAACTTATCCCTTTTTCATTATAAGATCACAAATACCGAAATTTGAGGCGGAAACATCTCATATTCTTTTTCATCAACCTAACTTCACCCAATATGACAATTTTGCTAATTTAAACTGACTTACAACCTCAAATATTAAAATTAACTTATCCCTTTTTCATTATAAGATCACAAATACCGAAATTTGAGGCGGAAACATCTCATATTCTTTTTCATCAACCTAACTTCACCCAATATGACAATTTTGCTAATTTAAACTGACTTACAACCTCAAATATTAAAATTAACTTATCCCTTTTTCATTATAAGATCACAAATACCGAAATTTGAGGCGGAAACATCTCATATTCTTTCCAAAGCCAAATATAGAATGTTCGCAGTCTTACAGTTACCTTTGAAATCCGATACAGTATCGCCGTAGAAGATGAGCATGGCGAGATGGGTGTCGAGGTTGGTGTCAACGAATACAGTGTTATACGCTGCTTCTGCTGCAGCTGGTGTTGTACCATCGTGACTCGGCTCACGGCGTCGTTTCGCCATTGGTAATTGACAGCCAGGTTCCTCGTCTAGGCCGCGGCAGAGAGAAACCGAAAGCTCTAGCTCAGGTTCTCAAGGGTTTTCTGGAGGTTTTAAAGGAAAGAATAATTTGCAGACGTAGTCCGCAATGTTTACCACATGGACTATTTGGGCATCCATTCGTTTCCTTTTTAAATTTTTGGTAATTGGCGCAAAACGTCCTTACCTTTCAAATCTTTTGCGCAAATTGTCCCTATCTTCCATTTTTTGGCAATTCAATCATAACCTTTACATTTTTTGGCAGAATTCATCCCTGTCATCACCCACTGTTAACTCTCACCATTTGTCAACTACTATTCGTAATATTATATATATATATATACTTATATTATATAAAGCCTAATTAATACATTCAAATCTAAATACGCCAATAAAACATATATAAGATTAAAGAAGATAAGTGTGTTTTATTTTATTATTATGTTATTTTACAGGGTTTAAAACTGAGTACTAAATGGACGTGTAGCTAAAAAAATATAATAAGCAAAATAATTAACAACGTTGCCTCAGCGGAAACATTACATTACATTATATAATTGCTTATTATATTTTCTACTCTGCAATCTCCTCAGAAAGAAGAAGATTTAATAACACACAAAACCGAAGGAAACATTACATTACATTTAATGATGGAAAAATCCATTATTTCCATGTAAAATATCTGAGAATAAAGTAAGCAGAACAAGGATAGAATCTTCAACTGTTAAAAACAATATGCCATTTACAGCTTTACTTCAGTATATGGTGTGGTACTATGTTAGAAAAGCCTGACTAAATTCCAGGGTTGACAAAATTCCAAGGTCTTAAAGGAATTTTAAAGTAAATTTTAGTTAAAATTATAAAATCAAATCATTTTTATCATTATCTTCCAGTTGATGTAGGCTATCCATCCAAATTTACTGGCAACTAGAGTACCAGACCAAAGTGTTTCTGTATTCAGGAATTCTTGCATACGCCAAATCAGAATCACATTAAAGAGTTTATGCAAAGGAAATATGACAATTACAAACCTATTTTGAAGGATATTGTTCATTTGGTGGGTAACTCAACTTCAACTTTTCACTGTCGATTGTTGTGTGGCTCCTCTGAAACATACATCTCATCTGTAAGGACTTGAGAAATGAAGCACTCCATTTTATGTCTCTCAGGTTGCCACCTACCATCACTTGACGAGTTGATCAGAAGCAAAGAAGGAAAAATAGAAGCCGTAGTTCCAATTTTGCGCCATTGCCTGATGTGCTTTAAGCTGCATCAGATCAATTCATCTGGAGATATATCAAAGTCTGTTTTCTGGCATTGACAAATTTTCATTTGAACACACATATTTCCACCCTACGAAGCTGGTATTATACTACACCTGTCTAGTGCCATAATGGCACCAAATGTCCTGTAATTGATCACACTCACTCAAAGCAGCAGCTAATCTAATGCTATGCACAATCCAGCCTTTCATTTTGCATTAGTAAAAGGAAGTTGAAGCACAAGTTTTTGTGTAACAATTTAACTTTTGATTAAAAATTACAAGTATCCAATCTATAAAACACCACATAAAGAAAAGGGGTGGTTTATTTCTGTGTGAACCTGAGAATTTTCCCTTTCCAGATTCTACTTACATTTGAATATCAGCTTCTTCTATCTGTACATAATTTCTATTTGACATCATGTTAAGTATTCATAATACACGAAGAACCAGGCATCAGGGGAATCTTTAGGCAGGCTACTCATATAAAGGTCGAATCACAACAAATCCTCCCTAGAAACAGTGACTGGATCAACCACATCTTCACTGCATGTAAGAACCCATAAGTCTCTTGACTCAACTCTCCTTACGCCACCACGACAAAATGGGCATGACTCCGACCTTGTACTCCTGAAAAATATGAAGGAATAAAAACTTAAGACAACAAATAGTTAATGGAAATGGTGAGAAACTGCACATTGGTTCCTAACCCATTCTCCCAGCCACTTGCCCAAGTGGCAAGTTAGTCTCCACCTTCTAAAAAGGAGTGAAATATTCCTCCACTGCTCTTGCAAAACCAGTCCCCATGAAGAAAACAATCCAAAAAAATTTAGTTAAACTTAACATGGTCCCCATGGAGACATCACCTCGCTTCAAATTCATGAACAAAACCAGCTTCATGAAATTGGAGATATAAGGTAAGTGTCTGGTGGCAATTTATTGGATACCTACCTCTGAACTGACTGTAAATATAATGAAAGGCTGAAAGATCGGAAGAGCACTTGTCCAATAGACTAGGAACCAAAAAGTGCAATATCCCACCAACAAATATGAAATCATCAGAAGCATCAAGCCATTTACCAATCACGATAGCAATTTAAGCACATTTCATGGCAGCAAATAGGCGAGACCATTTTGTTGCAAGGCTCTAAGCATATCCCACATTCTTCATCTCTTTGCGTATCGAAGTCCAGAAACCCACTACTCCCTTCTAGTCTCTTCTTCCCAATGCCTTTCAAAAGAGAATCATTAAGTTCACAGCTATCCAGCTCTATGCAGTCACTGTGAAGTCGTTGAAGTGATGGCAATATAACAGCTACAATTGAATGATGTTTGTAAGCACTTCTTAAGACTGTTCAGTAAGTTTAAACTTATATGCCTTCTTTTGGTGAAGTAAACAAAATGATATATCCACGAACCATAAAAGTCCCTAATAGTTGCTTTTCTTCCATGTGTCGTTAATTTTGGTTTCCCATCTGCTTGTACCTGTATCAAAACAGAGGTTTATATGACTCTGGAAAAATGAAACTAATTGGGGGCAAAACTTAATCAATGATAATTGCGAAGCTTTTGGTCTAGAAAAATAATTTTCAACAATGTATAATATCGGCGCAAATGGAAAGCATAAACTGGACCTTGTAAATAAGAATGTGGAAAAAATTGAGATATCTTGGGGAAAAGCACATGCAGGAACTATCCACCCATCGAAGGAAAAACCAAAACAGAGGTGCCAATTGATTGTAAACTAATTTCATTTGAAGTTGTGCACCATCCTTAGCTTTGGGAATTGCTGCAGCCCTGCAAAATCAGCAAACAGTACGATCTATCTCATTAATGATGTATATAGCCTCTTTTGGGACAATCCTTAAAACAAGGGATCAAGCTCTGCAATAAAATGGAAATTGTCTTCTTACAACATAAGGTCTTCAAGAATATCCTAACTCTTAAAAGAGAAAATTAAGTGCAAGTTTGGTGGTTTTTGACTCGGATGGGGGAATTAACAAACAATATTGAAAATTTTCGGGCTACCTCCATCCCAGGCGGGTTTGGGTACATTTATGTACACCGTGTGGAATTGAAATTCTAGGCGGCATGCACACACGCACCCACATGGGAGGCACCGGAGGTGCCGGAATGCTGCTGGAAACAAGGTTTCTTTCTTAATAAGTGTGTGTTTTTCGATATTCAATATAACTCTTGACTGTCTTAAGGATCAACGTAATACCCAATGAGAAATATATCCGCAGGCACAAATGCTATTACTTATTTATTCTTTTACAAATTCCAGAAAACTATCCATTTTTCCAATAAATCCCAAACACCCTTTCCTTCCCTCAATTTCACCCTTTTTCCTTGCCCCTATCCCACCCACTCATCACCATCGCAGTACCCTGCCCGAATCCCCTCTGCCACCAGTACACCGCCCCCGCACATCCCCAACCCAACTGCTCTGTGCAGCCATCTTGCTGGGGCTAGAGCACCCCCACTTCATGTGTGATAATCAGCTATCATTTTTGACTAACTTGCGATCAATTATCATCAAAGTTCATAGTTGCTTTCAGCAGAAGGAAACTTTTTTCATAAAATAGTAAAGTTATTCAAGACTCTTGTTTTACATAATAAGTACATTCTCTAAATTAAAAAAAAAAAAAAAAAAGATAACATTCTGTAAACATAAAGCTTACATAGTATTTGCATACTGTATATCTGCCTCCAGAACTTTCAAATATTCACTGTGAGAACTTGCCGCCTGCTGGTAATACATCGTTTCCATCTTCTCCCTTCTGCCCCAAAAGAACAGCCCTTTTCTTAGAAAAGTATGGCAGAGCCCTCCAAGTCGATCAAAACGAAACAAGTTCTGGTCTTTCAAGATATACCCAGTACTGTTTTTATTAGATAGATAGATAACAAATCGCAGAACGAGTAAGAATACTAGGTTCTCTCCTTTTTTTTCTCCCTTCGTATATCATTCGAAGATTCCAACTTTATTATCTTTTCTGGGTGGGGTAGCTCTAAACAGGACAGATTTGACATTGACTTTTGGTAAAATTGTAGCCCAAGGTCCCCCAGCGTTTCATATCTATCCTTTCTATCCCAACATTTGTAATGGGTAGACTATTGAACGGACCAACTTCTTCATCCCTTTTTTTTCTGAAAGATTTGAGACCCAACTTTAATTAAATCAATTATTATTATTATTACTACAGTAATAATAATTATCTTCCCCTTTCTAGACACTTTTTCATTTAAAGGCATCGAAATTAATCACATAAAGTAATATTTATAGTAATTAATGCTTATATATGTTCCTTAGATTAACCAAATTTCCATAATTAACATCATGATGAATGATGGCAATTAAGTTTACTTATTCCGAATGCCAAACATCATGTCTTTTATTGTTCACTTATTTTCCCCTCATCCATTCTTTCTTGTTATTGTCGATCCATCTAGCTCTTAAGACAAAATCAACAAAGTGTTAAATACACAAATTGTATTAAAAACTTTTTCTTGAAAGTAAAAAAGAACTTAAAATACAATATTTTCTAAAATAATGATAACTTTTAGTACATATAGATATATTCAGACGATCAGTAATAATTAAACGTTATGACCTAAGTACAAAAATTATGCAACAGGTCAATACTTAATTATCTGAAAAATTAAGATGGATTAGTAGGTAAAGTATGCTTAATGATTCTTTTAGCAATAATATATAAATAAAATAATGTAATAAGAGGCTATTATTTAAAGAAGCCTATTTGTAGAGTAAAAAATCTTATCTTAATATATCGTAGCTATTAAACAAACCATTTGTTTATAGATACTCCATTAGAAGTCATAATAATAACTCAAATTATGTTTGTACTATGAGGTGTTAATATTTTGAATCTTATTATATCAATACATCCTTTCTTTTAATAATTAGTATTGACATTGCTTGATAGCAAAGGTGACTGAATGATACTGAAGGGAATAATAATCCTCGTAAAGTCAAGCTTGGTGATTGCTTCATTTTGCTGTATCATACTAGAGAGAACTTCGCTCGACATCATGACTCGACTATGCTTTCATGTGTGCATATGAAACAATTTTTTCATCAATTTTACTAACCAGATTGTGATGTGATTGTGTTTTAAAATACAAATGGTTTGTGAATACTAGTACAAGGTTATTTAAGTACACGAGATGCTTTATGTGAGGATACAGGGAATAGATTCTCACACACACACACACACTCTCTCTCTCTCTCTCACACACACACTCTCTCTCTCTCTCTCTCTCTCTCTCTCTCTCTCTCTCTCTCTCTCTCTCTCTCTCTCTCTCTGCGCTACTATTGTCATGAAATGTAAAACAAATAACTTCAAAGTTTATTTTTATGCTTTTTCCCATAACAAGAATATAAAATCAACACTAATGGCATAAATAATAAATGAATAAATGGGAACCCTGTGAATCACATATTATACTGATCCACAGTACAAAGGTCTTCTATTGTTTAACAGTTTTGCCGCACAACGACATGGTGTAATAGCACTTGGCTGAATGTTGTTCATTGTTACTCGGTCGATCCATCCGTCACCTAGCCTCCAACGACGTGATGGAATAGCACTTGGCTGAATGTTGTTCATTGTTACTCGGTGGATTACAAGATTCACTAGGAATCAAGTCTACTAGAAAACCGGGGTGTTTTGGTTGAGGCAATATACTATCTCCATTTAACATCAGAACCACTGATGACATTGTTGGCCTATCTTGGGGAGATTGCTGCACACACAAGAGAGCTATGTGGATGCATCTAATTAACATGTCAGGATGAATGGCTGAATCTTGCAGCAATGGATCAATCAATTCAAGTGGTGTGCCGTCTGTCCACAATCTCCATGCCTGAAATAAAGCAAAAATTTAACTTAATTTGAATACCAAAGATATTAAAAATACAATTTTCAGTAACTTACATATCCAATAAGATTTTGGTTCTTTGGATGATTGAACCCTCGATTCTTTAGACCACTGATGACCTCGAGTAGTAGAATGCCAAAGCTAAAGACATCAGATTTTACCGAAAATAGCCCGTAGTAAGCATATTCTGGAGCCATATAACCACTGTTAAGCATCACAAAAATCATTGCATAAGAAATGAATGATAATCAATTAGTAATAATAGTATTGTTGACACAATATCTAGTTTTTACTTACTACGTTCCAGCGATTTTCTTTGTTTTATCTGCACTGTCATCACCTCCAAAAGTTCTAGCCATCCCAAAGTCCGAGATTTTTGGGTTCAGCTCTTTATCAAGTAACACATTACTTGTTTTCATATCTCTATGAATAATTCTCAACCTGGAATCCTGATGAAGGTAGAGAAGTCCCCGAGCAACTCCACACATGATGTTGAAACGCTTTGGCCAATCTAATATTTTTCCTTTTGTTTGATCTGACCATTCAAAAGTAAGTTAACTTCTGTTCATGTTAATTTCTAAAATAATGATTAATAATCTGTTGGGGAAAAAAAAAGAATCCAGAAGAAAATGACTCAAATTCATTAATGCTCTTAAATCAAAGAGCATCTTTCTGATACCTACCAAATATAAATGAGTCGAGACTTCCATTGGGCATGTATTCGTAAATCAAGATTTTCTCTTCGCCATCAATGCAGCATCCAAGAAGCTTTACAAGATTTCTATGTTGAAGTTTTGCTATCAATCTAACTTCATTCTTAAACTCATCTAGTCCTTGACCAGAGTACTTTGACAGGGTCTTCACAGCAATGATTTGGCCATCATGTAGTGTCCCCTGAAAGTTAGAAATTATTGGACATCTGTTGGATTCTCTTAATAATGATAGTACCAAGTAATAAGTATGATAAAAAATGCTACTATTTATGCTCTTTTTAGAAACATATCGAGCTTACTGCTTACCTTGTAGACAGGTCCAAACCCTCCTTCACCGAGTTTCATGTTTATGGAAAAATTTTCAGTAGCAAAAGCTAGTGTGGCCAAATTAAATAAATGTAGATCCATATCTTCTTTTGGCACGGCATCAATGTTGTGTGGTCCAGTCTCTATTGTTTCCAAATGTTGTTAGAGAAAAGAGGAAATATATAAAATACAATATCACTACGAAATTTCCGAGTTATGATTTTTAATTGTGTGGATATTCACCTTTAGGTTTCATCTTCGCCTGGAAAATGCAGTAACCCACCGGTAATACTCCACATAACCCTGCAATGGTAGCGGCAATCAACATTGCTATTTTGACCAGAGGCACGTCGGCTGTTAAAAGACAGATTTCTAATTAGTGAAACCAACATAAATTGCAACTTAATACTCACGATTTCTCAAATCAAGTGCAACCAAAAAAAGGGATATAATACCTCTATTTGAAGCTAGCATTCTTATATAAAGATCTTGCCCACCATCGGAAAGCTGTCTAATATCAATTAAATCGTGAAACCAAAGAATACATCCAGTACCTCTTTGATTGATGTCTAACTTTGCATAAGCACTACAAGAACAATTCCTAAAGCATGTCTCCCTACATTCCTCCAGATTCATGCTCATGTTTACCCATGAATTTGGAGTATCAGGCAGTTTCAAGCCAGAAAATTTGACAAAATCATGATTCCTCTGGCAGTCTAGAGTTTCATTGCGAATGCATCCAAGTGACCAATCCATTGAGTTCCAACTTTCAGCTGACTTTGGTTTAAAACCCTTCAAACAACTGCAAACTGGTGAATTACTGATGGAACATATTCCATTTGCACCACATAAAGCATAATTATCGCAATAGTCTCGAGGTATTGATGAATACAACTTCCAAGATTGATCTGCTTCCACCCATACATATCGTTCACGTGAAGAAGTGGTTTCATTCAAAACCATCCTCGTGATTACAGATTTGTTCTTGAGTTCAAACATGTAGTAAACCTCTTCATCATTATACACAAATTTATATTCAAATACAGGGTTGAGCCTTAACTCAGGACCACCACTATATTGACGTCCATTCCATGGACCACTTCGATAGAACTTTCTTGGTCCCTTCCACATAACAATTTGAGGAAATTCAGCAAGTTTTATCCCACGACTTAGCATACCAGGAGACGGATCATTAGAGTTCTTCCATGAAGATAGTCTCCTATTAAGACCAGTTTTCAAGTCCCACCCCAACTTCATCCCAGGTAATAATGTATCAGAAGGATAATCAAAGCTCTGCCACAAATAAACATCTGTTTTTCCATCGAAATAATCTCTCACCACAAGATTCCCTGAATCTAAAAGCTGTAATATAGGATCCTTACTGCCTCCTGATGATTTTGTCGACCATCACACACTATTATTCCCACGTAAAAGTACAAGACTACCAGTGCTATTAAGCATCACTTCGCCAGACAAATCTTTTATGGGGTTTTGCCGGTTTGCAACCCAAACAACAGTTTTAATTGGGATATTTTTGTACCAAATTCCCAAGTACCGATCCTTGGAACTTCCTGGACTGAAAAACCCCAATTCAAAACTTCCACCTTTCGAAACCAGTGTCTTGCCATCACGAATAGATTGGGTCACAGTGATGCTGTCGGTCAAAGCCGATATTTTCAATAACGAGCAAAGTAAACCAATGAAGAAGAACATAAACATGTCAGTGTTCATATCAATTTATCAAAGATTTGTGTTGTCAAACCGAGTCCTCTATGGGGCATTAAGTCAACCACCACATGCGCAACTATAAAACACCTCATGATTAATGATTTTCCACGAAGATGATGGCCCTTTGCCAAGAATTTCTTTAATGGCGGCCGCCCCACACAGAAACGTCCACTCTTTGCCGCCTCTTGCTAGATTCCAAGCTTAAATAACAAATCAATTCGAGTTCTCTCGCTGTCTCTCTGATAAACAAGTTCTGGTCTTTCAAGATATGCCCAGTAATATTTTTATTAGATAGATAACAAATCGCAGAACAAGTACGGGTAATAGGTTTCTCCTTTTTCTTCTCTCTCTGCACATTATTCCAGCTTTGTTACAAAGTTTTTGACAACTACGTTGATTATAATATGTGACATGTTATTATTTTATTGATTATTTTTTTAAAAAGTAAATAGTTATTATTTGACTATTACTTTTTAACTTTTTAAAAAAAATAAAATCAATAAAATGATACCGTTTGAAACATATTATAATCAAGATTATAATTGTAACCCAAGGGGCGGCTCGCGGGACAGATTTGACATTGACTTTTCCTAAAATTGTAGCCCAAGGTCCCCAACGTTTCATATATATCCTTTTTATCCCCAACATTTGTAAAGGGTTAAAAGGTGCTTGTAAACAAGTAAACCATTGAACGGACCAACTTCTTTATCATCTTCTCTTTCTTTCTTTCTTTCTTTCTTTTTTTTTTTTTTGGGGAAAGATTTGAGACCCAACTTTAATTAAAGCAATTACTATTATTATTATTACTACTGTAATAATAATTATCTTCCCCTTTCTAGACGTTTCTCCCATTAAAGGCATCGAAATTAATCACATTAAACAATATTTATAGTAATTGCCAACACCTGTGTAGTCTAATGGCATTCTAGTTAGTTTCTCACCCCTTTGATCAAGAGTTCAAATCCCCACCCCGACAATCCCCTTGTAATATTCAAAAAAATATTTATAGTAATTAATGCTTATATATGTTCCTTAAATTAACCAAATTTCCATAATTAATATCATGATGAATGATCGCAACTAAGTTTACTTGTCCCAATGCCAAACATCATGTCTTCTATTGTTCACACATTTTCCCCCCATCCATTCTCTCTTGTTATTGTCGATCGGTCTAACTCTGAAGATAAATTCAACTAGTGTTAAATACACAAATTTGTATTAAAAAATTTTTTCTTGAAAGTAAAAAAGAACTTAAGATACAATATTTTCTAAAATAATGATAACTTTAGTATATATAGTTATATTCAGAGGACCAGTACTAATTAAAAGTTATGACCTGATCACGAAAATTACGCAGCATGTCAATACTTAATTATCTGAAATATTAAGATGGATTAGTAGGTGATTATTTTAGCAACAATATATAAATAAAATAATATAATATAATAAGAGGCTATTATTTAAAGAAGCCTATTTGTGGAGTAAAAAATCTTATTTTAATATATGGCAGCTATTAAACAACCCATTTGTTTATAGATACTCCATTAGAAGTTATATTTTTTTAAGTTCAAGAGACGTGACAATTTAAAATATGTGCAAGTCTCAGTGGATAAGATTCAATATTCAATAATAATTATAATGAATCAGCATTCTTTTTTGGTCTGGAGCAAACATGGAAAACATTTCCACGTGTAATTAGGTGTCGAATCTTTTTAATTTGATTCCTAATGAAAAATATCCAGGAGCTATAGTAAATTCAATCTGCATATCATATCAGCATATTTGTGGCTCCTTATCCGCATATGGACGTATGAGATTCATTGTCCCTGCTAACGATGAATTTGAATAACTAGTTGGGGCTCCTTTTGGAACACCTAGCCCTAGACAATAACATTATCAGGTGAGGGTTCAATAAAGATGCGAAGAAAGCACTTTTATGGGTCAAAAAAAGTATGACGAGCCAGGTTGAGAAGTATAATAGGAAACAAATGTAAGGCAAGTATAATATGTAATGCTAAGAATGCCGCATAACATTGAGATGGACTCAAGGAAAGAAATTCTTTTCTTCCCTTGAGGCTGAAGAAGTTTCAATCCTAAGCAAACTGTCTTTTCTTTATATTCAATCTCAGAAAATGTCCAGTGCTGTCAGTATTTTTTGCACTCTTTTCTTTCTTTTCCCGTTCCATCTCAGAAATTTAGACAAAAAAGGTCAGAATTAATCAATTAAATGTGGCAGAAACAGACTCACAAATCTTCTCTCAAAGAATCCATCGAAGTTCTTGAAGCTGATATTCAGCATGCTAATAATCTGTAAGTGTTTGCAACACTCCTTTCAAGAAAATGCATTTCTTGATTGCCCTTTTCTCCTGCAATATATCTGTATTATCTGGTTTTGGCTCCATCTTTTTTGAATTAATAATTTTTCATTACATTACAAATTCATAGAATCTTTGCCTAGTTATGGTTTCATCAAGATACAATATTCCCAGGGTTGCAGCTCTGCCTAGTGATCTGGCTGGAGACTTTGTTAGAATGAAACTGTCATACAGTGCGATTGCTCCCTTCGTGCTATTTTTGATAGAATGGATGAATTACAGTTGTTTAGATACCATGGTGAGTTGTTTAGGCCTCCTTCACATACACGTTTACAAGGTGAGCTACATTTTCTTTTTCTTGTTTAGTAATTTTTCTTCCCAAGTTTCTTGGTTTCAGATAGATTTTTTCGATGTTAGAATTTGAATAACTTATTGATGCACAACCAGGTATATGTTGATGGAATGCCAACAATGTCAGCTCAAGAAAGAAAAGCAACACTATGGGATTTCTATGGTGTGCTTATTTATCCCAACACTCGAGCTCTTTTTATGATTTGTCATCCTTCAACAGTCACATGTCTAGGAATACTCAGGCTCATTGGTTACTGCGGTATTCTAAATCATTGCAGCTGTAATTTATCCTTCACTGAAGCAACTTGAAGGCAACCTGATGGAATTGATGCAGGACAATCTCCAGAGAACTCAGTACTCAGATGGTTCGGGTGGAGCTGGAGGCGAAGAAATTAGATCTGCCTGTAAATGTAAAGATCCTGAAACAGAAGAATGTGAAATATGCATGGAATTAGACTCCAAGGTTGTATTACCAAAATGTGGCCACTCAATGTGCATTGGCTGTTTTCATGATTGGTAAGGTGAAAGATCTATTGTTATTTCTTTAATTCCGCCTTTCTCCAAAGGATACCGGTTAATGCTTATGCTTCTTCATCTAAGGTCCGTCAGATCTCAAACATGCCCATTTTGTCGAAGCAGCCTAAATGGAGTGAGCTCAAAAGATCTGTGGGTTCTAACCAGTAGTTCTGAGGTGGTAGATTCTATCACTCTTGCAAAAGAGAATATAGGATATTTCTACCGCTATATCGAAACATTGCCTCATGGTACCAAACAGCAATTTGCTGATGTACGATTATATGATGTGAGTTGGTGATGTCATTTAGGAATGTTACCTCATGGAGATGAACATAGTAGGAGACATTCGCCTCGGCTTTTTTGGAAACCCGAGTGCTGAAATGGAAACAAGAACCTGGTAAAAGTATCCGGTTTGTTGAATATCTACCATGCCAATATTAGATACAAAAATGTCTGATGAATAAATATAGCTTTCTAATGGCATATCCTTAATAAGAATTTAATGATTGTGCCATACAAAATAATGTATAATTTGCAGATGCTACAGGAGAAACTGCAAATCTACAAAGCATTTATAGAGCCATTACAATCACTATTTGATATACCAATAAGCAATAACACATAACTTCATGTATGTTAATCTCAAACTTCACTTAAATTACCTAGTATAAAGTTATAGAGAACAATTTGCTCCATACAAGAGCTTTTCGTTTTTACGGCTGGACATTTGGAGAAACATTTTCATGCAGTCTTTTCTTGGGAAATGATTTAGCAGAATAGATAGGAGGTCTATTATTCTTTCCAGTAATGTCCTTAGGCTTAGTAGAGCCATCTGTCTTTGTTGAAAAACTCCATGTTGGACGGGAACCTCGATCCTGGACCTGGACCTTAGATCCTGTCTTCCCTCTGATTCTTGAATCACAATGGTGGATATCAGGAATCTGCAGGACATATCCATTCATGAGCGACTGGATAGAAAGATAAAAAACCAAGAGAGATATAAGTTCTTGTCATACCAACAGAGTTCAGATTTGAAAACCTCTCAACAACATTTTGCAAGTAAAAGATGAGATACACAGTTTAATCTATTAATCCAAGTTATGCATTTTGTCCCACGCGACAACCTAACTTTTGACTTTTACTTGCAAAGTGTTAAATTCATCAAATCATGGAAGCCTAATCCTGCCGCTACTATAGCAACAATAAATAAACTAATCTAAAAAGAAGCTAGCACGTTAAATCCAAGTCTGATAACATGTTTTACCTAATCCAAGTCTTACAACATAGTGTACTGAGAAAGAAACTAGCAAATCTAATCTAAAATACAATACCTTCTTCAAGAAATTATTTGGTGATTCAATTTTATGAGAGAGCTTTCCATTGGGTGAAACTTTAGATGCAATCGAGTGACGTAAATGCCCAGAATCAATTTTTGGTTTCTCCTGCAGAGAGAAAAAGTTGGTAACATGTAACAATCAGACATGTTTTAACTTGTTCATACTCTGTCGGAAATCAAAGTAAGAAAAACGAAGCTCTGATCTGTCTTGTGATTAAAGTGACAGGCAACCTCTGATTTGTAATTTACGATGCAAAGTAGTACTATATATAGCCGAGAAGCCTGTTAAGTGTTAACGCTGCCACAAAAGCAATAATAAACTGAGCCTTGTTCTTAGTGAGTAGGGGATCAGCTACACAAATATTTGTCTCTAACAACTTAGCTGCATTGCTAGATCTACTGCAACATCTAAGATTTAAAGATTCTCAAATTTATTAATGTTCGAGTCTCTTTAAAGAACTTCCCAGAAGTTTTGTTAAAAAAAAAACTTCCCACCCATGTGGCATCTATGGATACATGCCATGTGGATTTGAAATACGCATGGCTTACATCTATGAATGTCACATGGGTGGGAAGTTTTTTAATGAAACTTCTAGGAAGTTTTTGAAAATTTTCCTTAATGTTTATTACCTTCTTCATGAGACTGTCTGGTGATTCCATGCTACCAGAAACCTTTCCATTTGGTGGCACTTTAAATGCAACGGAATGACGCAAATCCCTAAAATCAATTTTTGGTTTCTCCTGCACAAACGCAACAACGGTGACAGATTAATGTGTTTTCTTATGAAGAGAAGCTCGATAATATTCAGTAGTATCTCATAATATAAGTAAACCTTTGATTTTGCTTGTAGCTGCGGTTTCCCAATCTCATGTGGATTCTTCTTCTTCTCTTCAAGCTTCTGAAAGAACTGTCATGGAAATTGGTATCCATATAAAGGAATCAGAACTGATATGAGATCATTTATATATAAGAAATACAACTCTGGACTGTTTTTGACTTGCCTCTTTACGTTTTGCTGCCCGTTCTTCACTTTTGAAGACGAAACAGGAGGACACAGTTGAGGGTTGTGCTTTACTTTCATGTGTATTGGAAGACCTTGAATAGCTGTACCACATTTTCACATTAAGATATAGTTTATTCTCTTTCAAGAATAGTGTTTATAATTTACTGGGATCACTTTTTACAACGAAAGCAAGGTACCTTTTGTTTTCTGGTCGAGGGATTATGGCTGGATGCTTTGTCATACTATTGGTCGATACCTGCACACAGCAAATATATAAGAACATCCATATTAGAACAATTTACTTTAATAATAAGAAAAGGTGAACAATGTGAATGAAAGGAGACAGCACCCGGGTTGAAATCCGTGGAACAGTGCTTTCTTTAGAGTTACTGGAATGCTTAGAGAATTTTCTTGAGTTTATAATCTTCGCTGGCCCAGGAGATGATGCTTTGGCTGTCTCTCGAGCAAGAGTATCAAAATTAATTGACCTGTGAAGGGATCTAGGAGTTGATCTCCTTTTAATGCCCAAGTCTCTAACAGTCTTGTTATTTGGAGTCAAATGATCATACTTATTATTTGTCAACAACTTTGCAGAAGAAAATTCAAGCTCCTTTTTCACTGAAGGTGCTGAATAGCCAAGAATAGCAACCTAGAATATCATTATTATCAGCTAAAAAGGAACTAGAAATGCTATTTGACAGACACAATAAATAAAGGCAACAATCATCACATTTACCTTCTCCCGAGTACCCTCTTCTCGGCTAGGCGTGATATTACCATTCTCTCTTTCCATTTCATGCTCATTCGATGACTTTCTAATGGGATTTTCAGTATCTTCCAATATTTCTTCAGCTAATGTAACACCACAGGCATTTGTTCCAGGCGCAGAAACTACCTCTTTGTTCATAACCTTGTCTTTGCTTGCTTTTGGGGAGATCACATTGGCATCTTTCTGTGCAGATTCTGAATCCGCAAAAGAATTAGTGTGAAACTCATTTTTCTGGGCATATTCTGAATCCACAGAACCATTAGCAGGAAACTTATTTGTCACATCCTGTTGAGCCATATTGCTATCACCTTCATTTTCTTGCTCAAGCAAGATTTCAGCTTTCCTTCTCTTATAACGGGCCTCAAAATAAGCTTTCTTCTCAGCAACAGAACCAGGCCTCTTATACTTCTCTATTTCTTCTAAATAGCGATTCTGGGTAAAAGCTGACCACTTCTCCCAATCTAACGACTCAGACATGAATCTTCCAAAGGATATTGATGTTGACAAGGCTCGATGCAGAGGATTCGTCTGTATTCTAAATTCATTAGTACCTAAACACTCAAATTCTTTCAAAATCCTCTCTCAAAGATCAGTTTTCCACACAGAAGCTCAAAGATACAGAACAAACTCGTGTCAATGAATCTTTGTATAAAGAATTTAAAAAGCCCACCTGATTAATTTTCGGATTAGCAAGGAAAAATGTAAAATTTTCTTAAGTTTGAATTTAGTGCTTAAACACTAAAAACACTTAACAAGAATAATGCTGTATCGTAGCCGAAAAGTTCAAATGATCAATTCAATCTCTCTGAATCCGGAATGACCAATGGCATTCAGGACTAGTGTTCCCAAAACGATCTATAGCATTTTAACGAACACGTAAGGGGTACAATCTCATTTCGGCCTGAAAATAAAGAGAAGGGAAAGAATTTCTGAAGACTGACCTGTTTTTCTTCAGTGGAGGTAGGAGAAAGCTGCGAGAGAGAGCGCATAAGGAAAGCAGAAGATTCAGCCATAGCCTCTTCCTAGTTCTACACAAAATTCAGCAACAGATCCCACTTCTATTCCCCGCTTCTCTTGGCTGAATCTGATTATCGGCACATTTACAGAACAGCTGGAATCCAAAAGGTGCAAGTCTCCGTGTGAATTTGTGTTTGGGTTTCATGGGATGCTTCGAAGCGGTACTTTATGGATCGTTAGAATGTTCGGACACGGATTGGTCTGGACACTACTTCCAACGGCTAGTTTTCGTTTCTTTATTTGATAATTTCCTTATAACGGCTATTGGCCCATAAAATAAAAATATATTGACAAGTTAACAAAGCCAAATATGGAAGATATTTCCGGCCCAACCCAAACTTCATGCCGGAGAGTACATTACGGGTGGGGGCTGGCCGGCCAGGGTGTCAATAGGCTTGATGCTCGGGTATAGTTTAGCGAGTAAATTATCTTAAACATCACTGAACTTTCAAAAAAATTATCTCATATATCACTATGTTTAAAAATATTACTTTAAATGTTGCTAAATTTTTGAAAAGTTATCTCAAATGCAATTATACTTTTAAAATTTACTTCATTTACCACTTAGTCATTACCAACTAAAAAATAACGAAGCATAACGTGGCAAACGGATATTATTATGTGACAATTTTTTACTATTAAAATATGATATATTCTAAGAGCAATTCTAGAGAGACATGTAGAAGTAATATTAATAGGTGACATTCTTATGTGATACATATTCATTGGGTGATGATTACATGACTACTTTTACATCATTCAATACAAGTGTGCTACATAAGAATGTCACCTAATAATATCTATTTTTCATGTCTCCCTAGAATTTTTGATAATCGAAATAGAGGGTTTGAATAGAACTTTCGCTGATTTTAAAAAGTTTGGCAGATAAAATATATTTTTGACAAATTTACTAGTGACTGAGGTAAGTTTTAAAATATGATGATGGCATTGGCAAGTAAAATAACTTCTAGACGTATAATAATATTTTGAGATAAGTTTTTAAAGTATAAGTAGCATCTATATATACATAAAAGCGATAAAGTTTCCTCATTTCATTTTCCCGCCCATCTCACTTGCTAAATCTGGTGAATGCATCTTGGCCCTTTATTTCATCTTCGTATATTAGTTGTTTATTGTTATAATTGATTTATTTTATAATTGATTGATTGTTAATCTAATCTTCTTATGTATATTCTCTTAGATACCTAATTTCTTATAATAATATGATTATCTTACCTAATCCAATATTTGAAAAACCAAAAGATCATAATTAATTTGTTCTTGATTTTATCTTTCTATACATATCGTCCAACTTTGGTAAATTTGCGTAGTATCTATATTAATTTGGCATTATCCCACTTTTCATTCCGTCTTTAATTATCTAAATTAATGTGTAATTAGTTTTTTTATATCTATTATCATACATAACTATTTTTTTATAATTCAATTTTCTAATTCGTCCCATGATTAATTCACCCGATTTAAATGTTTGCTATAATATTAATAGTATAATCGGTTTGTATGTAGTGTTTTAATTCAACATTATTTTATTATAATCTAGATTATTATACTATGCGTTAGCATAGATAATGAACAATGTAATGTGCCTATTACAATATAAAGTCTAATCAATGATAACTACAATTGTAATAAATTTATGCATTTAAGTCAGACATAAATAATTTAGCATATTAAGAGATAATCATAAATCATGGATTAAAGATCTTGAGTTTTATATATACATATCTCTTTATGAGAGGTCAATTTCAATTGCCATCGATAAATAAACTAAATTAAACAATTAACCTTATTTGGATAGGTTTCCCATTTTCATCCAAATCTTTGATGATAAATTGTAAAGATAATTAACAAATCTATATATAAACTAAAAACCTATTTCATTTGTTTAGCACACAAACTAATCCATCTTTCACCCACATTTCTTGACAAATCAAACCATGCAACGCCACTTGATCAATTGGAATTTTTCCATTTCATACCTTATATTATATTTTTTCAACTTCACCATCAAATGTCCAGCCATAAGCAGCCGAAATTCAATCCAAGTTCTCAAGCCAAAACAATTAGTCAAATTCATAATTTATATCTTCAGCGACCTTAGCAGTTCACCAGCCACGTGAATTCATTGAAGTCGATGTTTGGCCTTGCTCTTCGGACGATTTTTTCAGATTGTCTCAAAATTCGTATGTTAAATTAAACACTCAACCAATCAATGGTTTATATGTTTTTAATGAATTATCAACTGATCAATAGTATAATTGATTTTTATGCAGTGTTTTAATTCGTCAATTTCTTGAATTATAATCGACCTTTCAGTTTTTGTATTTAGGAACTGATTCTATGGTTTACTACTTTCAGTTAAACATTTGGTCAGCAGATCCCTTGGGGTTTTATTTAGCTATTCCTGTACTGCTTGTTTGACGATCGAACAAATATCCAATCTAACTTGGTAAGTTCACAGTTCAATCTGATTGCTTAAGTACCTTTTATATTTGAATGTTAGCATTGAGAATCCGGTAATTGTGCTTTTTATTTGTGTGTATAGATATTTAAGCTTCCAAAGAACGCAGCTTTCCTTCTAAGTGTGTGTAGAAGGTGGTCTGTGTCTTTTCAAAATGGAGAGCTTGGCATTATTGAGTTGGTATTGATGGATGAGTAGGTACTTTTATATTTTGCTCTTTAATTCTTTGTTTAGTTAGTTCATTGTATTTACCATGTAGTATATTATGAATTGGTCCGTTCATGCTTGAAATCAATTCATGGGATTTATAACGTACTGTAAAGCTAAAATTTGATTTCCCTCTTTTATTTTTACTGATATATTTGGATCTTTCTATTTCAGATTTCATCAAGGCATTTAATCCTCCAAAGGGGTCCTCTTTAAATTTGTAATGTGTAATTCATTGTGAACAACCCATTTGAGATCCTATACTCTGTATAGATTTGTATACAAAATCTTTTTACACAGAGCCCGATTTGTATAGCTTATGTGAGATTCATTGTGAACAAAATCTTTATTTGTACATATCCACCCATATTATACACAATTGAATATCAATGTACATCATATTTAGTTTGATTTTGTTTTAGCATTATTTGATATCAATCATACTTCATTATAAGCAAATAATCCATGCTAAATTAATTTTAAATAAACGATTTCCTCTAAGATTAGACCAATTTGTTTATATTCTTTAAATATCATAGAATATATGATATAGATTGTTACTTAGTAAATAGAAGTTCTTAATTTAAATTTTATTTATTATACTTTTGCCTAATATTACTTATCTTAGAAAATGGTAACTTAAATCATTTATTCTTAATTGTAACTATATATATACTAACCAAATTGTCTGTACTTGACTTATCACAAACATACATTATTATGATTTAATTTTTCTTATTTATATCAACGTTAAATTCCGTGATTAAAGGGAATTAATTTATTAAATTGCTATTCACTTATTTCTAATAAAATTTAAACACCCCAAATAAAAGATATAATTAATTTCTTAAGTTGCTATTCACTTATCTCTTACCAAAATTTAAACACTATAAATAAAAGATTTAATTGATTCTTAATTTTGTCTTACTATACATATCCTCTCACATCTTGTAGTTATCTTTTTTAATCTAATCTAATTTGCAAGCACCCTAAATAGAAGAATTAATTTATTCTTAATTTTAACTTTCTATATATATCGTTTCACATACCTAATTTCTTATACTCCTATTTTCATTATCCAATCTAATATTCAAATATCCTAAATAGAATAATTAATTTATTCTTAATTTTCATTTTCTATACTCATTGTTTGACATACTTGATTTATTAAGATTTTTTTCTCTTATCTCTTCCAATATTCAAACACCCTAAATAAAATAATCATATTATCCTTACTTTTAGCTTTCTATATATAATGTCTCACAAACCTAATTTCTTAAAATGCTATTCACTTATCTCTAAAATAATTTAAACACCCTAAATAAAAAATACTCACTCAATCCCACAAAGATAGTCCAGTAAGTAATTTTATGTGGATTAAGGATTAGTAAGTAATGTGGTTAGAACATTTAATTTTATCTTATTTTTTCATATATAGCCTTGTGTCATTAATTATTTGAAATATTTTCAATGCATAAGTAGTTGAATAATAATAATAATAATAATTAATTAGGGGCACATAGAGAAGTGAATCATTAAATTCATGTCAATATCGTAAGTGGACTATCTTTTTGGGACGGACGAAAATGGAATATTGGATTATCTTTTTAGGATGGAAGGAGTATAATTGAATCTTAATTCTCGCTTTCTATAAATATCCTCTCACATGAAAGATATCTTATAGTTAAATCAATGACTCTTATTAATCTTTCTCTAACTTGAATTAAGTATGGATAACTTAAATCAATGATTTTTATCATTATTTCTTTAGCTTAAGTCAAATATAGATTAATCTTGATCAAATATGGATTAATCTTTTAACTTAAATCAAATATGCACAAAGTTGTACATTTCCAACAATAAATTAATTAAATTTTCTTAATCTATATAAAAAATGAGAGGAGAATAATTTGATGGGACGGAAGGAGTAATAATCTTTGTTTTAACTTATGTCGACTATATCGTATTGCGAGTAGCACCTATAATGTTTTCCTTTACACATATAAATTATCAAATATTATAGTTCAAATCTTTTTAATACAATACAATTTAATTTTCTTGATTTGTTTATATCATCTGCTATTATCATCCTGTGTAATCTATGTAAAAATAAAAAGGGAATAATTTAATGGGATAGAGGGAGTAATAATCTTTGTTTTAACTTCTATCTACTATACCGTATTATGAGTAGCACCTATAATGTTTTCTTTTACAAAAATATAAATGATCAAATATTATAGTTTAAATTTTTTTATACAATGCAATTTAATTTTTTTGATTTGTTTATATCATCTGCTATTATCATCCCGTGCAATGCATCGGTGAAATTATTATTATAATAATATGGTATCACTTTTAAGTTATTATTTCTTAATTGTCAAATTCCAGCAGTAACTCACACTGGTTTGGTTTTGTTATTAAGGATTGTCGAAACCGTATTTCAGAAGTTCATAATGTCACGTTTTCTTATTGTGTCAAACCAAATTACCCATAGGCTTGCTCGGGCAGCTGGTTCCATGTTGAAATCCCTTGAATAATTTGAGTCCCCCAACTTTTATTTGTGACGTACTTTATGTCCGATTCCATAAATGAATAAATATTTTTCTTTCCGCCCTGGGGACCGGGGGAAGGGGGGACACATACAGTAGTGCACACTACTTATTTGGGAAATTACATGAACGGGAAGAAAAATTAATAATATTTGTAAGCAAAGCCATATAAACGATAACTGTCAACCGACCCGTAGTAGCTAGCTAGGAAGTGATATTGATCCATTTTCGGACAAGCTCGGAGAGTGAATTGGTGGAAAATCCAACTGAGCTCAAAGCCTTTGCAGCAGAATTCTTGACGTCTGTCATCCTATCTCGAAGTTGTTTTCCTCCTTCTCCAGCAATCAATTCTTTTACAAGATTCGAGATTTGCTCTCTCTCAACTCAACAATGCCATTTTCATTCTCCTTAACCCGAATTGCACCCTTCAAACCATCTGTAGTCAAGAATACTGTACTCACCTTTTGCTCAAAGGCAAGTGGCCATGCAATTGTAGGCACGCCATTAACAACACTCTCTAGGATCGCATTCCACCCGCAATCGAGCCATGGCCCAAGATTTGCACTTGGGGAACCCGTGAATCCACCACCAGACTCCTGCCTCTTGTCCTGCTGTCCAAGAACCCCTTGGGCAGATAATCAAAAGGCCGGCTCTTATTATTAATATTATTAGAGTAATGATACACGTTCTTATTAGTTTACTGGTTGTTTTACTGGTTAAAAATCTAAATTCTAAATAATTCAAGTAACTTAATTGATAGTTTTATCCTTCAACTTCTTTTTATAATTTTTGTCAACGGTAAACTACTCAGTGAACAAATAGGGATGTTTATCATTATTTATATTACTAAGAGTAATGATACACATTCCTATTAGTTCACCGATTGCTTTACCGGTTGACAAATTTACCCCTTAAAAATTTAAATCTTAAATAATTCAAATAATTTAATTGACAGTTGTATCATTCAACTTCCTTTTATAATTTTTGTCAATCGGTAAGTTACTCGGTGAACAAATAGAGATGTTTATTATTATTCATATTACTAAGAATAATGATACACATCCCTATTAGTTCACCGATTGTTTTACTGGTTGACAAATTTACGCTTAAAAATCTAAATCTTAAATAATTCAAGTAACTTAATTAACAGTTTTATCCTTCAATTTCCTTTTATAATTTTTGTCAACCTACCCGGTTAACAAATAGGGATGTTTATCATTATTCATATTATTAAGAGTAATTATACACATCTCTATTAGTTCACCTGTTATTTTACCAGTTGACAAATTTACCCTTAAAATCTAAATTCTAAATAACTCAAGTAACTTAATTGACAGTTTTATCCTTTAACTTCCTTTTATAATTTTTGTCAACTGGTAAGCTACTCGGTAAATAAATAGAGATATTTATTTTTATTCATATTATTAAGAGTAATGATACACATCCCTATTAGTTTACTGGTTGTTTTACTAGTTGACAAATTTACTCTTAAAAATCTAAATTCTAAATAATTCTAGTAATTTAATTGACAGTTTTATTCTTCAACTTTCTTTTATAATTTTTATTAACCAGTAAGCTACCTGATGAATAAATAGGGATGTTTATCATTATTCATATTATTAAGAGTAACAATACACATCCCTATTAGTTCACCGGTTGTTTTATCGGCTGACAAATTTACCTTTGAAAATCTAAATCTTAAATAATTTAAGTAACTTAATTGATAGTTTTATCCTTCAACTTCCTTTTATAATTTTTGTCAACTAGTAAGTTAACCGATGAACTAACATGGATGTTTATCATTATTCATCTTATTAAGAGTAATAATACACATCCCTATTAGTTCACCGGTTGACAAATTTACCTTTAAAAATCTAAATCCTAAATAATTCAAGTAACTTAATTGACAGTTTTATCCTTCAACTTCCTTTTATAATTTTTGTCAACCGGTAAGCTACCCGATGAACAAATAGAGATGTTTATCATTATTCATATTATTAAGAGTAATGATACACATCCTTATTAGTTCACCGGTTGTTTTACCAGTTAACAAATTTACCCTTAAAAATCTAAATCCTAAATAATTCAAGTAACTTAATTGACAATTTTATCTTTCAACTTCCTTTTATAATTTTTATCAACCGGTAAATTACCCAATAAACAAATAAGGATGTTTATTAAGAGTAATAATACACATCTTTATTAGTTCATCGATTGTTTTACCAGTTGACAAATTTACCTTTAAAAATCTAAATCTTAAATAATTCAAGTAACTTAATTGACAGTTTTATCGTTCAACTTCCTTTTATAATTTTTGTCAATCAGTAAGCTACTCGGTGAACAAATAAGGATGTTTATCATTATTTATATTATTAAGAATAATGATACACATCCCTATTAGTTCACCGGTTGTTTTACCGGTTGACAAATTTACCCTTAAAAATCTAAATCATAAATAATTCAAGTAATTTAATTGACAGTTTTATCCTTCAACTTTCTTTTATAATTTTTGTCAACCGGTAAGCTACCCGGTAAACAAACAGGGATGTTTATCATTATTCATATTATTAAGAGTAATGATACACATCCCTATTAGTTCACCGGTTGTTTCACCAGTTGATAAATTTACCTTTAAAAATCTAAATCCTAAATAATTCAAACAACTTAATTGACAGTTTTATCCTTCAATTTCCTTTTATAATTTTTGTCAACCGATAAGTTACCCGGTGAACAAATAAGGATGTTTATCATTATTCATATTATTAAGAGTAAATGATACACATCCCTATTAATTCACTGGTTGTTTTACCAGTTGACAAATTTACCTTTAAAAATCTAAATCCTAAATAATTCAAGTAACTTAATTGACAGTTTTATCCTTCAACTTTCTTTTATAATTTTTGTCAACCGGTAAGCTACTCGGTGAACAAATAGAGATGTTTATCATTATTCATATCATTAAGAGTAATGATACACATCCCTATTAGTTCACCGGTTGTTTTACCAGTTGACAAATTTGCCCTTAAAAAACTAAATACTAAATAATTCAAATAACTTAATTGACAGTTTTATCCTTCAATTTTTTTTTATAATTTTTGTCAACCAGTAAGCTACTCGGTGAACAAATAAGGATGGTGCTTCTTAAATAGGCAGACACAACATTCCCTTGAGGGCTCCTCACAACCCAAAGAAATCTGTGCTCACTAATTGCCAATTCGGTGCATTGTTTAACTGGTACCAAAATAAACATAGAGCACAGATTTTGTCGGTTGCTGATTTAGCCACTCCAGACATTTGGAATGATCCATTAATATTACGGAAGAATACAGCTGTATCAGCCGTCCAACTGCGTAAACTGAAGCTGATGATCTGCCACAAGAAGCCTCTTGCTCCAAAGCCATCGGGTTCCAGCTCAAGGAAGCTATTAACAATGAATCCATTTGCAAAGTTATAATTATTGAGTAATTCAGTGCGAGCATCACTGATTTTATCTATCTACGGTATATCTGCCCCAGATAAAACTAAAGAACCGGGTAATTGAACCGGTTGAGGTTCATCAGATAAATTAGTACTACTAGGCGGCGAGGGCTGATCTCTTTTCAGGAACATGGAGGTGACTCTGGCTGATAAAATAGAAAAGATGTACAGAGGAATTCCAAATTCTTTAGCGACATCTACTGCACACGACCAAAACAAATCGACCACAATCCACAAGAATCAAAATACTAGTGTTTGACTCATCTTTTAACCCTTTCAGCTTGCTGCGCAAATGGGGAAGTGATCGGGTGACGCTGAAATAATGAAGTGGCTTTCAAATTCTACATCCTCAGGAGGGAGGTCATCAAGGCTTATTGGAGGAAGAAATGTGTAGTTTACTGCGGGAGACGATGCAAGGGCTTGATCAAGTAAGGTCTTTTGAGAATTGGTGATGGATGAATTACCATCATCAGGGACTGGGATTATGAAGGTGACTGGGAAATTATTATATTGGAAGACAAGTTTTTTGGCAAACTCAATGAAGGGAATGAGGTGACCTAATAGTGTTGGAGGAAGGAAGAACGTGTGTTGTAAGCTGCTTGTAATAAACATGAACTTTCATTATCTATTAGTTTTAAAAATATAAATATATATGTACACACACACACACATATATATATAAGGAAGTATGCGGTACCTTTATAGCTTAGTTTTCCGTCAAAAAATTTGTTAATAGCGCCTTTTAAATTAATTGAAAATTATTATAAATATTAATAATTATGACTACTTTTATGTATTATTAATTTATACCATCTTCACACTGTCTAGTTTTATGGTTTCAAAAAAAAAAAATTTTTCACAGTAGATGACACCGTCCAAATAACAATTATTTCGTACAATGTCATTTATCTAAATTAGTACCAAAAAATAAAATAATATTTATTTGCTTTAATGATAACAATTAGGTTAAATTTTACTGTAAATTATAGTTACCTTAATACGATAAGAACAAAATTATAGTATTATTTGATTGATATTAAGAATTAGTTATTCCTAATTGAGTAACGTAACCTTATAAAATTTTACCATATAAAAACAAGAAAAAAATTAAATTTCATATTATTTATTTTTTTGAAAATTTTTCTATGTAAGGGTCGTATATTATAAATGCAGAGGCGTCGGTTTTTGGACGATGCCAAAAGGAAACAATAAGCGTCAGTTGTTTTACAAAAACCGACGCGCCTAAAGTCAATTTAAAAAAAAAAAAAACAATAGGCGTCGGTGTAGTGGTACAACCGACGCCTATTATAAAAAAAATATATAACTATTTCAGGGGAGGCGTTATGTATAGCTATTCCCAATTTTTCTTTTTTTTTTTTTGAAGATACCCCAACAAACTAAACATTCTTTATATTATTAAATAGAATTTCGTCCTTACAAAAAAAATAGAATTTCAACATATTCGTAATGAAACAGAGATTTGAAATACAAATATCACATGTCACATAAATACTATGTGATAACATAAAAAATAGTTACAAATTCAATCGATCTTAATGAAAAATCAAGAAAAAAATACCGAAAAGAAATGAACATCTCCCAACAAGCAAAAAGGTTCAAATCTTTGCAGCTAGAAATCTTCAACAACCACTCAATCAACTGTAGAATTACCCACAAACTGGTTCTTAGTATCAATGAAACAAACAATTTGTCAATGATGAAAAAAGGCTACTGATTTGTTAAACAAAAAATATAGGTTTCATTGACTTTTTTTATTTTAAATAGAATATCAAATAAATAGAGGGCAGGTGGACATATTAAGTTACTTACCTCAGTGCTACAACTGTGCTAGGATCAGATGTCAATGCATACCATCCATGATAGGGCATAAGGATTGAAGAATTCAAGAGATGTCCAATAACACTGTTTACAGTTTGTACAGGGATATCAAAATGGTCGTAGATTGCAAGCAAAGCCAAAGAAATTTTGAGGTTGGAAGAAAAGGCAATAGCAATGTTTTTCATGTAGTGTTATTCCTTTTATGCTTTAGCAGCCCATCCAAAACAGCGGGGGAATGGGGAGAGTGCATAAACATGGAAGAAGAAACAATAGCAACACAATTTCCACAGCTGGTCTCAATTCCCCAATGAGAAGGGTTGCAATACATGAAGCCAGCACAAAATAATCCTAATACACATCTCATTTAGGTATTCATACTCATAACACTCATCTCAAATTTATTGGAAATGATGCTACGTAACGTTTGTTGGTCTTGCATCAAGAAATAAGTCCTTCCCACCGTGCCCTCAAACTGAAGCTAGATTTAAGAAATAAGTAACAAATAATTTTTCTTGCCCTAGCTTAAAAACCAACAAAAGATTGGAAATTGGCGTCATAAAATATCTTAAGTAATTCAACAATTGATCAAACACTAGTAAACTTTATAAATTATGAAAGGATTTTGGTCCTAAAACAGTTGGCATGCTAATATATATACAAATAACAATTGATCAACACATCATGACCTGTTGCAACTTGAGAAAAATAATGAAAAATGCTCAGCTACAACTCAAACCTCTGTTGCACCCCCAACCACATAGAAATTACCAACTAAAGTCAACTAATTCCACTAAAATACATCAAATCATATTTACCAAGTCGATGATCAAGTTTAACTGAAAACTATTCATGGAACCGATTAAAAAATAATATCAAACTAACAATTATATATCAAGAATCCATAAACCAATATACCCATCAAAGAAAAACAAGTATCAATCGAACAAATGATGCAAAGGAAAAGCATATGCATATATACCCCTCTGATTCTGAATGACATGGCCGCAGGAGACCTGGTCAACGTACATGTTACCAGTTTCAAATTATATTATCGAATTAACAAAAGCTAATAAAAGAGAGAAGAAACTTATGTATTTCCGACAAAAAGCATTCATTACTTTCAAAATCATCAATCTTTTGCATTGATCTAAAAGAACAGCAAAACTAAAGAACGATGCAGCATACTTCTCCTTCTGATTGTCTAAAGTGCACTTGTAAAAACTAAACCCCACCCCACACCAATCCCCCTTGTTAGAATATTATGCACAGCAACAACTATTTGATCTCCCCAAGCAAATCCCAGAATTAGTAATTGAATTATTACCCGAATACGTCAAAGGATAACAGATCTAAAACTAAGCTAAGAAGTCCGAATTGCCACTATGTAATTCCTTGATTCAACAACTAATAAAAAGCAGAAAATTTTACAGATCTAACAACAATAAAAACGAACAGTGCATCTGGGAGTTTTCTGTTGCAAGAGAAAAAGAACCGATTTGGGGCCAAAAAAAGGGAGAAAAAAAGACAGTGATTTCCAAAGTGCCTCTACTGATTCCATAAGAGAAAAGCGAAGCAGAAGAAATGGAAGACAAAATGTTTGAATGGCTGCTGTGAATCTAGGGTTCTTCGCGAATGGCACAGAAAGGTGAACGATAAATTAAAATTATAAAAAAAAAGGATGAGGCGTCGGGTCCTCGACGCCTCTAGACAATTATGGCGTCGGTTTCAAGCCTGCAACCGACGCCCATTGTTCAAACAACCTATTGGCGTCGGTTTTGGATTAATAATCGACGCTTATAGTGGTGTTATTATTTTTAAAATTGTCATCGCATATATTTTGAGTGTCGTTTTTTTTTTCAAAAACTGATGTGTATGTCTTTTTTTTGGTCTAATTCTGTAGTAGTGAATTACCCTTTCTTTTCATGTCATGATATATATAGATATATAATTAGTGATTTATTGAAGAACATCTGTGACCAGAACAAAATTCTTATCTTGGGTTTATGGATTATTAGAATTGATGTCCTTGAACATATAAATTGACTTAGAGTGCTAGAATTTTTTTTCTAGTGACACGGCCCATGACATGAAACTAAAATCAAGATATATGCACAATACACAGTAACTCGACTCAATGTGAAATCTTCCCAAAATAAATATATTTGTGCAATCTAAACAAAAAATCATACAAGAAGTTGAAAAAGGACACTTGGTTGGATCCTTTTTTAACACATCACATCAAATTTAATTTGATGATGATAATCAGATGAGTCATATAGATGTGTATACGATCATGTAACTTATTGTACACAATTTTTGTCAAAATAAAATTATTCAAAATTAAGTATATGTACCACCTAAAATGGAAAATATTTTTCATGAGAATTCATTTTCCCTGACAATGAAAATCTCCATTTCTGGGTCTAAGATGGAAAATATTTTTCATAAAAAATGAAACTGTATTTGTTTGCCCAGATCGAAAATAATTTCCAATTAAAAGGATTGAAGTTTCTTAAATATTATGATTAAATTGTTAAATTTACTTTATTATTATACATAAGCCAACTTTAGCACTACATATCATTAGTAGAGAAAATCAATCCCACAAAAGGGCAAAAATTTATGTTATTATCCCTTTCTCTCTCCTTGAAACAATGTGCAGGGAAGTAAGGAAATTTAGTGCTAAATTATTTCCATCTAAAAGAAATCACTAAAATTTCTAAAATTCAACCAGATAATTTATTTAATTCTAGAAAAAGTCATAGATCAGGAATGATATAGAAGATGAAACTGAAGGTAGATGGACTTTCTGACTTTATGATCCATCTTTGTGAGTTAAAATAAAAAAGTATAATTTTGGTAATGATAATTATATTACCACTACAGTTTTCCTCACACTACATTCTTTTTATTTACTTAATCACCCCAAGCAAATTCATGTTAATCACCTTAATATTTTTAACATTTTTTCTTTCTTTCACCACAATCATCATTTTCCCCCTTGACACCAACCATAATCATTATTTTAATTTTTCTTTTTTCAGTTTTCTATCTTCTTCTCGCCTGATTCACTTTTTCATTTGATGGAGTTGCATATTGTAGACTACTCATTGCTTTTTCTCTTGATTTAATTCCTTCAATTTGGGACTATTTGAATAGCCACACTCATGATTATTTATTCCCGTATATATTTACTATTTTTAATTTCCATTATTCATTACGTTTAAAAAATTAATTAACCATGAATTCAAGTGAATCGAACGTAGGTGGAAGAACTTTCTTTAAGAAAACAAAATAATGGACGTTCATGTCCAATCTGATTCCTCATACGATGAACTACAAATGTTTTCCCGAAGGATAAAACTAATATATTTGAAGTCATAATCATGCATCCGGAAGAAAACAATATGAAAATTGAAATCATTGCCAAGAATGTAATTATATTAGTAACGGTTGTAATATTAAAATTAAAATCATTTGAATTGATATTGGGTAATTAGGTAGTTTAATCAAATGGGTTTTTGTTGAATTGGTCGCGGTAAGAAGAGAGAAAATCAAGATAAGAAAGAATATTTTTAAAAAGTATCATTTTTAAAATGTTGGTTATAAATGTAAAATTATTGTGGTGTTCAAATTAAAATTGTAAGTAATTCATGGTGGATCTGGAATGTGGTGTGAAGATTAATTTTGCTAGTGGTAATATATAATTACCCTTTGGGGAATTATATTCGCACCACAATAATTTATTATCACACCA
>CAVNYN010269238.1:0-10742 GCA_963692815.1 Nyctanthes arbor-tristis
GTCATTTTTTTGTTCATCTGTCCACTTGAAGTGCTTACAAACATGCTCAATGCACCCAAAAAATAGCCTCCCTAAGTTTTCGTTCTCCGGAGCACTCACAAAGCATGTCCGATAGCCAACCTCACATGTAATACAGTGTGTCAAGTATGGACAATCCCACGGACAATCCTCTATTTACTTTCCTCAGTAATGTACCTATACAACGTAGATAGTTTTCAATATAGTTAAGTTAGATTAAAAAGTTCATAGCAATTGAAAAATTGACGGTAACATAGAAAATATGAGTGTATGGTACACAAAACACAAGCATAATCATTTAAATAATAATAATCATCATCTTTTAAAACATACATGAAAATTGGTGAAAATAATTGAAAGACGAGTGCTCCTCACCCTACCCCCTTTTCAAAAAAAAAAAAAAGACAAAACAAAACAAAGCAAAACAAAACAAAACAAAACAAAAAATAACCAAAACACAACAAAAATTCCCTCTTGTAGATTGTACCAAAGGTACACATTCAACGCAGTAGGACTTGCGCATTATAGTTTGAACATTTCTCTTATATACTTTCAATAAACCTTTCCCTGTATTCCAACAAGAAAAAGCAAGGACATATACACGATATTTAGATAAACAAGCTAATCATTTTAGAAGACTAGAAAAAGTTAGAATGCAATGCTCCATGGAGTGATGATTTTCATTGTAATCTGTATAACCTACAACTTGATTTGATGACTTGCTACAAAGTAACAAATGAATTTATTTACAAAATTATATGCCTAATCCTCAATTTTGCTACAGCCAAATGAATTATGCAACCAACCATGACTATTATTAGACCGGAGAATTATCATTACTTAAATGATATCTAGCTCAATAAAAATATCTGCCATTACCAATTGGTTTTCTAAAAAATCACCCACATTTTATTTATATTAATAGTTTATCAACTTTATTACTATTTATTTATTTATTTATTCAATTATTTATTTTTTTAAAAGAATAAACTTTTTTCCCATTTTGTTTCATAATTTTATATGTGATTCAGCACTTTTTTGCATCAATTATTGAATTTTATCCAAAATATTTTATTACGATTCTTTCAAATGAGGGGGGAAAAGTAATGAATACAGTCAATAGTTTTTAAATATAAATTGAAATATTTGAAATTTTTTACAAAAACCTGATGAAAACCTCTAACAAATACTGGATATGCTACCAGAGGCGGCAATGAATGTGTTCAGTTGGTGCGATCCCACAGGGCCTCAACAACTAAAGGACACCAAATTATAGATATAGGTGTAACATTGAAAGTTTTGAAAACTTTAAGATCTTCATTTGTTAAACAGTTAGACATTATTGAGTTACATTTTTTAAAAATAGTTTTGTAAAAGTTATTCAGCTAGAAATTAGAATGTATTTTATTATTTAAAAAATAAACAAGGCTTACCTTTGAAATTTAGATTTACGCGATCAAAAATTAAAAAAAAAAATTATCGTTATCATACCACAAGGCCAAAAAGTTAAAGAGAAAAAAATGAAAAGCGCACCAAGAAATTGATGCGTTTAAATGTGAGATAGATTTTTTTTAATGAATAACTTAGTTAAATAAAAGGGCACCATTTTAAAATGTCGCACATGGCACCCAAAATTTCAGGACCAGCCCTGTATGCTACTAAATAATAGGCCATGACTTAAAATATGATGGACAAACACCGTTTAATAACATCGTGGACCCAGTAACTAATAATAAAATTTAAGAACAAGCAATGCAATTACAAATTCTGTTTAGTTCACAGTGGTTTCAATCCAAGCCACATTCATGCTATCTCCTATTCTTACCAGCCAATTACAAGAACATAGATAATGAAATCTGAAATTTTAAAACAACATGGGTTCATTTTATCTCTAAGGCACATTCAACACGAGATGCTATCCTTGCCAAACAATTACAAGAAACTAGATACTGACACTCTCAAATCTGGTCTAGGGCTTACCGTATGGGGCGAAACTCTAGCGGAATTGGGGACTGCAGAGGACGACTGGACGCGGCTGGGGGTGGGCTTTTTGTCACTACTGGTGTGGCCGGATTTGTGGGGGGACAGTTTTGACCTAAGTTTGGTGATTTACATTTTTCTCTATTTCGTCGGACAATTAGAGGGCCAACAGAGCGTGGGTTTGGAGGGTGAGGCTTTTCGGTGGGTAATCATGCATCAAGCAGAGATGTTCCGTTCCCGTCCGATTTCTCAAACTCGCCGGAGTTGCGGTCACTTGCCCGGAGAGCAAGATCGACAGACAGAGAGAGAGAGAGAGAGAGAGAGAGAGAGAGAGAGAAATCTGATTTCAAATTTAGGTCTGGGTCAACGAAAAAGCATTTTGAATTTTTTTTTAATTGTCTTAATATCCACCAGCTTTTATTGCTGATGCTCTTGCACTGGATTCAGGCAATTAATGGAAATGAAATTTTCTGGGTGCAAAAAAAAAAATAATAACTCATTCATTAATAAATAAGAATATAGTAATTAAAATCTTGATACAAGTTGTACCGCCATAAAAAGTATGATGCCTCTTCTCATTTTAATGGAAAATCTGCGACCAAATTTCGATTTGTTGGATTCCATCTACCAATTTCAAAGTCCAACATAAATCATATATTAATCTTCAGCCCCGAAAGTTCATCATTCCGGTGCTAGTCAAAATTATTATTATTATTATTATTATTATTATTATTATTATTATTATTTGACATGATGACTTTTTCTGGAACAACATATTTTGTTATGTGACAATATAAATAATTAAATTCATTATATGTATTTTGTGGGTATAAAAAATAATTCTTCTATGTTGTTACATGCTAATCACATAAATTTGTTCCTACATTAGAAGGTTCCTTTGAATTATAAGAAAATGAAAAAAAAAGAAAATAAAAATAAAGAAACCCTATTATTATTTTGAATTATAAGATACAATATAGTCCCTTAATATTATATATATATATATATATTTATAACGGAAAGTAGTATGCGGTACAGTTGTACAATAATTTTCCCGCTAAAACTGTATTTTGGGGGATTTGATAGACTTTTTAGATTCGTTGGGGGTAATTCTTACGGTATTTTACATCTTTGCTGTTGTGATTTAAATTGATTTGATTATATTTGATTGTTCCGATTTTAATTTTCTCTTATCTTCTTTTATTTTCAAGACAAGTTTTTTCTCTGAGTTTTATGATAATCTGCTTTATTTAAATTACAGAGCAGCAAATGATATTTAATTTTTTCGATTGAAAAAATGTCTGAGAGTGGGAGGGCTCTTTATTTCCTTGATTTATATATATAATTTTTGTCTGAAGTTAATATCCTATGTTGTCTTTTATAATTCTTTTGTTTTCTTTTTAGTTATTTAACTAAAAATTTTAATTCATCAAAATATAACCTTATAATTGAAGTAGAAACATGTGACTGTGTTATCGTTGCTTGTTAATTCTTAAAATCTTGTTTAATTTTCACTGCAATATTAATTATCTGTTGTGTTTAATGATCATTGAATAAACTCAACCTTAAATACTGTGCCACCTTATGTTATCCTAGTCTTGTCAACTCAATATTATAAAAAAATTTAGCTTTTTATTTTTTTGGATACATTCAAAAAAAAAAAAAAGATTAGCTGGTTGTTACTTTTTATGTTACAAATAACATTACGTACAAAATAATTTTTTAGAAAAATGGAAAAAAAAGGAGAGAAATCTTACAATTTTATGTTAGTCAATTTGGGTCTCCAGGATGTCCTGATGTAGATTGTAGCCTACCAATTTTGACAGCATACTTTTCATTAATGATGGAAAAACAATTGAAAATGTTATCCTTAAATATTTAATAAAAAATTTCTAGTGTACCCGCAAAGGAAAAAAGAAAAGAAAAAAAATAGATGCCATGTCAATCCAAACATTTTAAAGAAAAAATAGGAATCAAACATGGGATATTTTTTAGCTATAAAAATTGCTACTTGTTATTTATATATATTTCTTACGTGCAATCATTACCAATTACTTTGGATTATAATTTAAGCCGTCTAAACATGGTCTTTATTTCTAAACCTAACCTCGCTCTACTTTTGCCTTTTTTAACTTTGAAAATAAAAATTCAATACTAGTAAATAGAGAACGATGCACAAGTGGTTTTACATCTATTTTACCACGAGTAGTTGTTTTACTATATTTACATGAAAATACTTAACATTACATGGAACTATATAGGTAACTCTTTTACCGAAAATAATTATATTATAAATTAAATTACTAAACACACATTTTCCACACTTATTTCATAGCATATCTATCCACAACTCATTCTTTTAGAGTTATCACAAGAAAATCACTACAATTAAATTAAATCATTTTCAAAACGTAATAATATTTTAAATCAAAAGTTAGAAAAACATATGCAAAATATATTAAGGTTAACCAAACATGACCAAATGTTAATTAATTAATTTGATTAAGAGAAAATATTATAGAAGCATAATACTATGCGCCCACAAATTTATAACACAATTACACTTGATAGTATCCTAATTTTTCACCTGCCCGCCACTTAAAGTCATAAATAATACCTTCAACCAAAAAAAAAAAAAAATCATAAATGTAGTCATTAATGTCTCAAGCTTTGATACTTCATTATGGCCATCTAAACATATGTGGCGCCCACAAAAGAAAAGTTCTAAAATTTTTCCAAGTCAACAAACAACAATCAAGACCAAAAGTAAACAAATATTAAAAGCAACTCGAAGAATAGAGAATCTTTGGTAATGCATTACTTTTCTGAACGCTTTCCTGAGCATTTCCAACATTCCTCTGAAAAGTTTTTCTTTTTTCCCAAAGAGTCTGGTGATTGGTGAACATATACCTTTGCTTATAATTTGTTATTTTTCTTGGGATTGAATCATTACAGTTCCTGCTGATTATTGCCTTTTTGTTTTCGGGGATTTGTCAGAGGCAGGTTTTGCGCCAAAAGATTCAAATTTTGGTTTGGGTTTTGATGCAAATTGATCGTTCAGATGGATTTACTTCATGGATGATTGAGAAATTAGTGGGAGGTTTTTGATCTTTTGGTTCTCTTTACTGAAGTCCCTTTCATTTCTACTGTTTCCTTGAGATAAATCGATTGTTTTTGCCCCCTTCTTTGGAAAGAATATAGATTATGGAAGCTTGTTTCTTTTCTCAAGGATTCACATAATTCAGCTTCTTGGTGAGTCTAATTAGTTTTCTCATACCTGATCATCTTTCGCATCCGGGTTTGTAGTTGGAATTTATTGGAAGAAGAGGAGGTCCATTTGGTGACATTGATAAGTTCTTGACTTTCTTTAAGCTTACTTCAATATCATTCTTTATCTGATTTGTGGGTGGAATAAGTGAAACATGCTCAAACAGATAATTAATAAGATACATAGAAAACATTCCAAATCGGCTAAAGAGCATAACCTCTCTTCAAATAATTCAAAGAGAAGCGAAGCAGGAAATAAAAAAATTAGTGCAGTGGAGGAGGTTATTTCAGCCCCTCATTCTGTATTAATCAATGGAAGTATACCAGATGATAAGTTCTTTCTAGATAAGAAGTCAGAGGAAAATGGAAGTTCGGCTACTTTGTTTTATGAGTCTTTGCCAAGTTTTAGCGAAGTTCCAGGTTCAGAGAAGCAGAATTTGTTTATTAAGAAATTGAAGATTTGTTGTATTCTGTATGATTTTACTGATCCTACGAAGAACCTTAGAGAAAAGGAGGTCAAGCGGCAGACATTGATGGAGCTAGTGGAGTATGTAACTTCAGCAGATCTCGAATTCACTGAATTTGAGTTGCAAGAAGTTGTTAAGATGGCATCTGTGAATCTATTCAGGGAATTCACTCCTCAGCCGCGGGAGAATAAGATTGTAGATGGTCTTGAATTAGAAGAGGAAGAGCCTGCAATGGATCCCGCTTGGCCTCACTTGCAAATTGTCTATGAATTTCTGCTAAGAATGGTAGTGTCGCCGGAAACAGATGTAAAAATTGCTCAAGGATACATTGATGAGTCCTTTGTTCTCAAATTGCTTGATCTTTTCGACTCTGAAGATCCTAGAGAGAGGGAATACTTGAAAACAATAGTACATCGCATTTATGGGAAGTTTATGGTTCTCCGGCCTTTGATCAGGATCGCAATCAACAACATATTCTATAGTTTTATCTTCGAGACAGAAAAGCATAATGGCATTGCTGAACTTCTGGAAATCCTTGGTAGCATTATAAATGGATTTGCTTTGCCACTAAAAGAAGAGCATAAACTCTTCCTTCGGCGGACACTGATTCCCCTGCATAAACCCAAATGTCTGGCAATGTACCACCAACAGTTATCTTTCTGTATGGCACAGTTTTTGGAGAAAGACCCTAAGTTAGCCGAAATGGTTACGAGGGGACTCTTAAAGTACTGGCCAATTACCAATAGCTCAAAGGAAGTCTTGTTCCTGTATGAGCTGGAGGAAGTTTTGGAAGCAACACAGCCACCGGAATTCCAACGCTTTATGGTGCCTCTGTTTCATCAAATCTCCCGTTGCTTGAACAGTTTGCACTTTCAGGTATCAAATATCTGTTTTCACTCTTCATTTTCCTTGTTTGTTAATTATCTTTTTGCTGATCTCTGGCAACCACAGCGTTTATCATTTTGAAATTTGTATGCTCATTTTACATATATACCATGAATGATTCGCCAGTCCATTAAAGAAATATGTCATATGTGCGGCATCATTACCAAGGGGCTAAACTTCCCATCATATTTATACCAAAGGTTGTAAGACAAAGATGGTGAAATTTGTATGCATCATCTCAAGTATCTTTTGCAACTTTACTTATTGTTTACTGTTTAGGCAAATGACCTCAACACACCTATGTCGAATATTATCAGACAGTTCATCTTAGAACTGTATGATTTCTTGATTAAGTTTTATCCAATTTGGGGATCGAAAACAACTACGCAATATGTGAATTGACTTTTTCCCAGATCTGATAAATGTTGGTTGGTTGTAAATCTCATTATAATAATTCTATGATTCAAGGGAATGTCTCAGTAAAAAAGGAGACTAATGCTTGTGTTGTTTCACTTCAGGTGGCAGAAAGGGCTCTGTTGCTGTGGAACAATGATCAGTTTGAGAGATTAGTCATACAAAACCGCGCTGTTATACTACCTATAATCTTCCCTGCTCTGGAGAGAAACTCCAGACACCATTGGAATCAAGGGGTGCATGGCTTGACGCTGACTGTTCGTAAGTTCTTCAATGATATTGACCCAGGTCTAATGAAGGCGTGCTTGCTAAGGTTTCGGGAAGATGAGTTAAATGAAGGTAAGATAAAAGCAAAGCGCGAAACCAAGTGGAAGAAATTGGAAGAAGTTGCTGCACAGAGGGAAGCTAAGTGATGAAGCCGTGCTAGTTGCTTGAAATGGGGACTTCCCTTGGCTTAGTAAATGGTACTTCCTCTTTCACATCACTTGGATCTACTATGATGTTGTTTCATCCCTTGTATTAAAATTTCCCCGTTCTTTGGAGCAGGGTAGTGAATCGGGGACATTTGATTAGAGGAAGAGGTAAATGTTGCCGATGTCCTCTTCTGTAATTTACTTTTTTTCAGCCATTCTTAATAATTTCAGTTGGATTTGGATATTTTAACATATTTTCCCAAGAATGATGCAGAATTCCTAAGAAGCAAGTGTTAGCAAATACTCTTCTAGCAACACTTATTGAGCTAAAATCACCAAATACAGGTCATAATTTAAAAGGAAAAATTAAAAATTAACACTATGTATCTACAGATTATAGAATCAGTTTTACTCGTCTAACCACCAATATAAATCTTTATTTCTCAAGGATACATAAACAATAGCAAAAATCAAGACAAACTTAATTAGTTTACAGCTTAATTTATAGTTCCAGATTTAACTTGTTTATCTTTTTGAGTAGCATTTAAATATTTCTTACCAGACACACTAGTTAGTTCACACAAGTCGATATCTGCTTCAAATTTAGCCATATCCTCCTCCTTCAAGGAAAGCCAGACCTCAATTCCGTCGCCTGATTTAGCGTCTAAGAAAACAGCTAAATTCGTGTAGGGATGGCGAGTCGGTGTAACCCGTATAGGTTTTACGCATCCGAAATCAGCTTTGTATAAGGGGAAACTGCAGAAGCTGGAGATTTGCAATTTAACCAGCTGCTCCTTATTGATCATGTCTATATCTGATAATGTGTCACCCTCTTGAAGTTTGGCGAAATACTCCCCATTCATATTACTCGAGGCTTCTCTTAATTTTTCCACTATCCCATAACCACCTTCTTTTTCTAATCTTGCTCTGATAATATTACAAATGCCGGCCTGCCCATGTTCCCGAAATAATCCTCAGACAGTGGTGGATCAATCCTCGTATGCATGTTTGCTACCTGGATCAGCGCGTAAATCTTGTTGGGATGTGCATTTGCTTGAGTAGAAGCTTTGAAACGAGTCCATATGAAAGTTGAGAGTGCTTCAATCCTCGTGGTACGACGTCGAGGACTAGGATTTTCACCATTGGGTTTCAAGGTATACTCGTCTCGCAGTGCAGCAATCTTAGAATCTGGAAAGAGAAAAGTCTTTGTTACACCTTTGTCCTCAATTAGGCCGGTGACTTGTCGACGGTCGGGTATGCCGTCTCTCGGTGGGAAAATAGTGGCGCCCTCTCGAACTTAGGGCGTGGAACTTCAGCAACAGCGGCCCAGCTATTGGTAAACATGTATGTTGACGTATATTTTGGTATACGTAACATGACGATTTTGTATTTTTTGGGGGGTCGATCCCTGGGGACGCGATTCCCTTGAGGGAATTCACAAATCCTTGTGGGGGCTACCCACCATGAATGTGGCCCTTAAAGAAGACAAAATCATCGTGTTATGTATACAAAAATACACGTCAACAATGTATAAGCATGTCGCATCTGCAACCTGCAGGTAACGAAAGCAAGAATCATACCATGATAATCGACATAGGAGCAAAGAAGAAGGCATGAATTCCCTTGTTTCAGGGACCATATATTTCCGGGAAACCACTGTGCCGAATCTCAAAGAATACATGACGTAAGCTGCCAAACCTAACAAAATAAAATAAAGAGCAATTCTAGAGAGACATGTAAAAGTGACATTACTAAATGACATTCTCATGTGGCACACATTCATTGCATGATGATGACATCATTACTTTTTCATTATCCAATACAAGTGTGCCACATATACAATGTTACTTATTCATGTCTCATTTTTATGTCTCCCTATAATTTTTCTAAAATAAACACGAATCTTTGATTAATAATGCCGAATTAATATTTAATATGAAATGAGCTTCAAAAGCCTTAATTAATACTTCACCAAAAACTTATTACCAACAACAAATAAGACTATGAATAGTGGCCCTATAAGTCCTTACTTAAACATTATAACAAATTTCGTGTCAAAAAGTTGTTTTCCCCTTGTTGACAAATATTCATATAACGTGAACTCGTTCGCAAAATTTGTTTTTCCCCTTCATAAATATGTTTAACCAAAAGGGTAAGGGGAATTATATTCTCATTACAATCATTGATTCTTACACCACATTTTATGTCCATCTCACTTTATTTATACTTTTAATTATTGCACCATCATAAAGTTACATTTGTGAACCTCATTTTTAAAGTAAAAATAATAAACAAAACCCATTTTCACATATGAATTTTTCTCTCCTCCCAGCACATACCACATCTCCTTCCATCTACCCCTCCTCTACCCCTGATTCAGCAGCCTAATCCATCCCACTCCACTAGTTTCCAACAATGGTGTTCTTGCCTGATGAAATCAACAATTAGGCAAGACAAATTCCATTGTAGCATATATTGCCGGTTTCTTGAATTGAAGAGGGGACACAAAGTAGGCTATAAAGCATCATCATATAATGTCTTGAATTGAAGGAATCAAATCAAGTTACAAAAGCACAAAGCAATTCATGTATCCGACCATTAACAAGAATGGATAAGCAACCGAGTTTAATTTATTTGGCATATCTTGACATCATGAATTTGGGGAGAGAGAGAGAGAGAGAGAGAGAGAGAGAGTCACTAGGGTAATCAAATTGAGTTACTTGCCAAATGTAATTGGTCATGGACAAGGGGGAAGAAGCTGTTGGAATTTTTTTACTGTCGTGTAAGGGGGAAAAAGAATACTTTTTAAATAGGAAAAACAAAAAAGAGTTTAAAGATGAGGTTACTAGTGTAAATTTCTTTCGGGATATTTAAGTGAATAAAAAAACGTGGTGTGATAATAAATTATTGTGGTGCGAATATAATTCCCCAAAGGGTAATTATATATTACCACTAGCAAAATTAATCTTCACACCACATTCCAGATCCACCATGAATTACTTACAATTTTAATTTGAACACCACAATAATTTTACATTTATAACCAACATTTTAAAAATGATACTTTTTAAAAATATTCTTTCTTATCTTGATTTTCTCTCTTCTTACCGCGACCAATTCAACAAAAACCCATTTGATTAAACTACCTAATTACCCAATATCAATTCAAATGATTTTAATTTTAATATTACAACCGTTACTAATATAATTACATTCTTGGCAATGATTTCAATTTTCATATTGTTTTCTTCCGGATGCATGATTATGACTTCAAATATATTAGTTTTATCCTTCGGGA
>CAVNYN010269239.1:0-18471 GCA_963692815.1 Nyctanthes arbor-tristis
TAAGAGGGGACTAATTAACAGCTTTATTTTGCCTGTCTTCAGTTGCTGAATTCTCTCAACCTGCCATTGATGGACAGGAGAAATTCCTCTATTTTTGATTGGTTTTTGGTTATGCTTTAAAAGAAAAGTTTAGTTGCCACTAATTAAGTAACCTTTTATCACTTTCAAATTTAGTGTGAGGCCAACAACAATAGGGGACATATTATTTGTTCATGTTTTTTTTTTGGTGGTGAGACCTCCGTTCGGCTGTTATAGGCACGGTTTCATCAAGTCGAACTTGGCCTCCTAGCATCTTTTCCTTGTGACATGGCTCTAACAAAATGAGACCTTGTTTCGTTCTATTTTGATGTGAAGAATACCTTTCAAATAAGATATTTTGCAAGGTGCAACTCTTTGCAATATTGATTTAGCTGAGTATAATACAATGTACTAAACATATCATTCAAAAACTTTAGACCAATTTGGATGTTTGGTACATTGAGCTTCATGAGTCGTTCTAGGAGACCATTTGTTTGCTAACAAGATCAAGTGATTCTTCTTATTCTTTCGTAAGGAAAGAATGTCTTTCAATGAGTGTAAAGATTTTAGGTATCTGATCGTAAATATGATTATACGGAGTAGTTAATTAATATAATAATGTAATAAACATGTCGTTAATTAAATAAATAAATAGAAAAATATGGTAAGTGTGTATGGAAAATGTGGTCAAAGCAATAGATTGTTTATGCTTTTCATGATTTAAGGTTAAGGTTAGCCAAACAGAAACATGGGGCGCAAGCTGTTGAGCATATGATTCACTTTAGGCATTTTTTTCTAATGAATCACAGCCGTTTATCCGCCTTCTTTGTAGGCTTTTCCCACCGTATGATTATCAATGCAAGTCTCTTCAAGAATTATGGTTATTACAACTGCGATTGAAGTAGATAACGTTTGAGTTGGATTTTTGTTTACATAAACTAAATGTATTAAAGTAATTTTTGCTATAACGATTTCTTTATTAGTTTATGATGATTGTAAGTTAGTTAAATCTCATTATATAAAGCATTACTCAAATCAATGTAATAGAGTACAAATAGCCTGAATCGGGAAAACTTGGGTTTGGATTGAGAATCTAGTTGAGGAATCGACTTGTACCCCAAAACGATGAGAAATCTAATTAGTTATTTACTTTTTAAATGACTCGAACGAATTAACTAATTGAGTTTCTTTGGTATCAAACATGTACTATATTATAGCAATTGTTCTATTGAAAATGATATACCGCCACACATATGACAAGATTTATGCGCTAGACGTATGTCTTTGTGGTGAGAAATCATTGAGAACTCACATGTGAGTTCGTGCCACCACATAGGTGTTTAAAGGTATAATTGCACGAAATGTTTGGTGAACGATTGGAACCATATATTGTCATATAGGTCCTTGAGAAAAGAAATCCTAATGGAAGTCTTTTGGTTTTATAATTATTAATTCTTACATCTACACCAAAAGTAATTAGAAAGACTTTTTTTCCCTATAATTACTAAATATAAGCCACCATTTTTTTTGTATTTATATAAGTAACTTTTCAACTTTTTCTAGGTTAAGTGCTTTACTTTTGCTATTTGATTATTGCTACCCAAAGTACGTGTGTATAAGTGCATATTCTTCTTAATTACATGATTAAGATATAATAATCCCATCCCATTAACTATTTACTAATGGCAGGGTACTTGTAAACACGTGCTTGTAAATCTAACACAAATTAGCTTCTAATGAAAAATGTAGTCAAAACTATATATATGTTAGCTACATAGGATCGGAATTTGATATAAAAAAACTTGGGAAATTTTTAGAAGAGTAACATTATGAAAAACTATTGGTGTTTTCTATGAATATGATAACAAATGGCTTGTGCAATCAAACAGTTTCTATATCATCACATTTAACAGTTTGATATTTGATGTCACCACTTACCTACCATGATCATTATAAAATTGGAGAAGAGATGCCCAACCAAAGAACAAGAGATTGAGAACCATTTCAACATGTGAATTGTACAAGTCGATTTGTTATCTATGGCGCTTGCTCGTTTGCATTCCTTAAAGATTTTACTTTCTAGGTCAGCGCCATTAAAAATCTCGAGTCTCATCTAGAAAACTAATTCATTCATATGCTAGAAATGATTAAGAGAAGACCGATCTAAGGTGAAATTTAATTATGCAAGGTATATATACAACTTGATTGTTAGTGTACTTGGGTAATGGCTCAAATATGTAACAAAAAAGAAGTAGATTCGCAAAGAGATATTGATCAAAAACCCAAAGAATCTCTAAAATCATAAAGTTGACCAAGAAATTATATATTGAACAATCTTTTTGCATCAAAATAACCCTACCCCAAAAGTTTCACGAAAAGTGTTGTTTATTTTTCTCAACTTTTGAGCTACATTATTTTAGGCCACAATCAAATGAAATGGTTCATTCCCAACCACCTTCTTGCCCAGCGTGTTGTTTGTAGATTGTGACTTGCACTATATATTATGAGAATCGCTGACCCCACTTTTTAAACGAGTCAATAAAAAAGGTAACAGACTTATTTATTAGTGAGTGTTAGTTGTCGGGTCTATAGAACCCACATCCATATCAGTGGATAATATCATGGTGTCAATTAGATTTTATTGTAGAGAAATGATCGCTCTACTCAATCTCTCAACTTGAACTTTCAAGATTTAAAGAAAGAACAATCAATCTCGATCATTTAAATACTTCTCTGTCTCTAGATCAATAAAAGAAAAATATAATCGTCAATGCAATGTTTTAGCGACATACCACCGGTTAATGATTTATCCAACTTATGGTTGGTTGAATAATAATTACGATTTATTACCTATCAAGTCAAACCATTTCTTACTACCACAAAAATTTCACCCCTCAAGGGTTTAATGTTGGTAACATGACTAATTGTCTATTTGATTCGATGCATGGACCTTACCTTAATGATTTATTGCAACTTCTTTTTTATTTTCTCCTCTGGGAAATTAATGATTGAGAATGATACAAGAAGACGAAGAAGAAAGCACTATTGTTTCCTTTGCCTTATCGTGCACCATTATTACACAACGTGCAAACTCCCCAACCAAACGTCCTTAGAAGACGACACTATGATAACCCTATATTCTTAGCGGGTCGACAGATCGGAATTTGTGATTTTGACGAACTTGTATCTCGAGTTATTTATTTATACTTTTAATTAAGTATCGACTTTATCATGTTATTTACATTGATCTACACATCTGAAATTTGGTCTAGAATAACCGAATGACTAATTCTAATGGATATAAGTAGGAATGACAATGAAACGGGTTCGGGATGTGTCAACCATATCTTGGACTCGCCCCCACGAGTCTTGGAGTTGCCCCAACCTGCCTGAGACCTACAAATTCATGGCGGGGGTGGGGTCATGGGCTGGAGTGTCTCCCCACCATGACTCACGAAAAGACTATGCATTTTTCTCCCTTTAATCAATACCATGTGCAATGCATTATTAGTTGATGAGCGCAAAATGAAAGATAAAATGAATACCATAAAAGGTTGAAATCTTTACAATTTTACCTCATGGCGTAGAAATTGAAAAGAACAATAGAGACGCCTAGACTTTATTTATTGTTTAATTGTTTGATGTTTCTCCTACTTTTCATAAATCATATAGAATTAAATTCATATACATTTTTAAAACTAAATTTATTTATTTTTTTTTTCAAAAAGAAGGGAACTCTTGATGGGTCACTGGTTCATGGGACGGGTCCAAGCTGACTGGACCCCCTAAACCTATGGCGGGGCAAAAAATATTGCCCTATATCTGCCCCAAAACCTGATTAGATGCGATAGGTCAATCTTATTAGGGGCGGGTCCTCACCGGTTCATGGGTTGGTGGGTTAAATTGCCATTTCTAAATATAAGAGAAATTATACTGAAAAGGATATAAGAGTCATTTTCAAACTCAACGTACTGACCTTCGATTTAATTAGGCTGATAATTAAGTATGACGAAATTTGGTCAGTGAAAGTCATTTAGGCCTTCGGAATCATTGGAGTTAATTCTAACTACATTCACACGGTAGATTATGTTCTCGGTAACACATTTTAAATCCATGAAAGGGTCTTTGATTTTATTTTATACAACAATTACATCCTCAATTTTTTTGTGGGGCTATTTTATAATAATCTTTTAATAATTAACTTACTTGGTTTACATGTAAATATTTTACTAGTATGTTTTGATAAATAAGTCTTTTGGCGTCTATATAAAGAAATTTTTAGATGAAAGTTATTTGTATAAATAAAATTTTCCTATTAAAGGAAGATCAAAAATAATAATTGAATATGAAAGAAATGTTAGGGACATATATAATCATAAACATAAGTAAATACCAAGAACCTTAGAGTAATTATTATGTGGAAGCATCAAACAAAGCCATGTAATTAAGAACATTAACTTAAAAGGTAATTATATTACCGCTACAAAAAATAATTCTTACACCACATTATTCATCCACCACAATTAACTTATATTTTTAGTTATTGCATCACAATAATTTTACATATATATCATGCTTCTCTAAAACTAAAGTAATTAAAAGAAAATCATTCTATTCCAATACAAAACAACATTCAAGATTCAAACACCACACCACTAGCCAATCATTCCTTAATTCAAGTTCTTGCGTAAAAAATAATAATAGTATATCCATCTGCTCCCATCTTCTAATGATCTTTTTTAACAAGCATTTTAAAAATTTCAAATTGTTTTTATGGAAGGTTATGAATCGGTTCTTTTCCTTCTTTGATAATATCCGCTTTTGATTCGCCATGAAGATTAAAAAATATCACCATTAGAGGTAGTGTTGAGTTTTTAAAGAGAAAAGAAATTAATTAAAAAAATATTAAAGGAAGGAATCAATTCAATCAATTCTTCTTATATTAAATTGTTGGGATAGATTGCGCTATGAAAAGGAAAAGTAAGGAGCTTGCTCTCAAATTATTGACTGCCAAAAGAACTCGAAATGAAGATGCCACGAGAAGAAATTAAATCATGAATGTGGCGGCTGAAGAAAGAAAATTATGTTAAGTAATATATCAAAGTGAGGTTATTAACGTAACTTACTTTAAAGGATTTTTATGTAAATAAAAATTTATGGTGGGAGAAATAGAAAGTGTGGTAGTAATATAATTACCTTAAGTTAAATTCATTTTGTATATTTGTTCTTTTACTATTTTGCCCCTAAGACTTAATTAACAAGAACTTTTAGACATTGTTTTGCGCCTTTGATTGTCATCGTCCTTCATTAATAATTTTGTAAGTTGTACTCTAGTTATTATTAGACGTGTGCTCTTCCGATCTGTTGTTGTTTTTATTATTATTATCACAACAATTGGAGGAACTCTGATAATTGTATAGACTGGAATATAAGATCTCATCCTCCAACTCTTCGATGTAAATCTCTGTTTTTATTGTTTCAAGATGTTCATTTCGATTCTATATGTTTCATGCTGCATTAAACTCTTTCGAGAAGCAACACTCAAAAACTTGATGAAAGGTTTAAAACTACAAGGTTTAAAGTTCTTAATTAAGAACGCCGAATACTAAAATTGTGACTTATATATCATAATTGAATGTGACTAGACAAGATGACTAACTAGTACAGTAACAATATTCGCTGATGTTCAAAAAATCATAAAATAATTTCAAATGAAGTCACGAAATTGGTGATGTGATAGATTGATTTCTAGAATTTTCAGAATCATGCTTAATTTTTTTGTTGAAGAAAAAGTCTTATCTCTTTTACTAGTTTATTCAATTTTCAATTGATGATAAGCTAATTAATTGATTATAATTAAATTAATTAAGCCACTTTTTTTCCTCTCTTAATCAGTGGGAAGTTAGTCTTCGTTAAAAGATTGCATAAAATCTTCTTTTTAACACCATAATAATGGTGGCTTAGCTCATTAATTTTGGTTCTATGCTACTAAAATATTAATATGATTAACTAAATTATGTCAAATAAAGTGTAATTAGGGGTAACCTAACATATATAGAAATTTAAATAAAAGTTGCAAAGGAATAAATATTTTTAGAGAAAAAGTTTTTTTATCATTATTCAATCAGTGTGCTATAGTCGTTGAAACATATTAAATAAAATAAGCCTTATTATAAATAACTTTGGATAAATCACAAAAATTTCAACAAGATAAATATTTATCAATGTCATTTTGAACATTGTCTTTCCCTTCAATGTTTTATGATGATCCTTTTCCTTCATTTGAGTTTGATGAGATCAACTATGAATATGGCAGAAATCACAAAAATATCAACAAATTCTAAAACATTTTCAAAAAATTACATTGAGTTGTTGAGTTTGTTAGGTCTATAAACTATACATGCTAAACGATATAAGAATATATGTGATATTGATGTAACAAAATGTCAATATACAGTTACAAACCTAAGTTTCAGGTCGACCACTGAAACAATCCTAGCCAAAGATTAAATAGTTCCAAATTATATATTTTCAAAAAGAACAAATTATGCTTGTTTGATTCTCATTACAAACAAAAATTATGTAATTTCATATATTACTTATTTGACAACTATTCAATTACAACCATACATTTTGAATAATAATTAAAAATCTTCACTACACATACAACCATACATTTTGAATACTAATTAAAAATTTTCACTACATAATAATTTCTCATTATAATTCAAGTCCGTAATTTGAATCAAAATCTTAGTCCCACTATATTAAAAACCAAAATCAAGCTCCCCTTTTTTCTTAATTCACACTTTCATATATGTAAAGAGATAAATGAACCAAAGCATGTCCCCCTCCATGTAATAGCTTTGTTTGTCATCAGAAATATGTATACCTCGAGTTTGGATTTTTGAGTCAATGTATTTCGTTTAAAAAAAAAAGAAAAAGCATGATATGACAGTGAAATTCATGAAATTAATAAATATTTGAATTAATAATGATAAATCATTCCAACATGTTTCCATTAATCTAATACAATTATTTGCAATTAAACAAGTAAAAATTCAAAAAGACGAGGAAACAAGATGAAAAAGTTGATAGAGAATATTCAATACAAGTGCATTTATATACGACAAGATCAACCAAATTGGATTAGGCAACAAAAATTAAAAAATAGAGTGGGAATGTCACTATGAATGAAGAAAAATAATAAATTGAGTTGCGAGTACATAAGACACGCACAGCTTCACAATAATTGTGCCATTATGATACCTAAAAGTTGTACTTAGTTAAAATAATATAATTAATTAATTAATCTTTTGTTATTTTATTCACCATGATCATATTCTGAAGAATCGCACGAGTGCATGCATTCGACTGAAGAATCGCACGAGTGCATGCATTCGACTTATTTTAACCGTTGAAGTTATAATTCAATTACATATCTACTTAACTTAATAATATTTGGGAATAGCAATTATAAATTATGATAATAGTAAGTCTAATTGCTCCCAATGAATTTTGGTTCATTGTGTTGTTACTTATTTTTTTAAAATTTTTTTAAGGAAAAATTTTGGTTCATTGTTAGTTAGGTGTAATTAATAATAAAGCTAGATGTAAAAAAATTGAATCCTGATGTGTTATGTTTGGGAGGGAAAAAAGTACAAATGAATCTTACATAAGTTAGATATGGGTTAAAAATTAGTTCATAAAGAAGTAGGTTGAGTTAACCGTTTGAGATGAAATCTCAATTCTTTAAAGGTGATAATTGAGCTTTGATTATTATTATGTTGGGATTAATATCCTTGTGGTGTACCGTGGAGTTTAATACAAATAGAATAGTTATATCTTTAGATGGTTCCAATTATCATCATATTTGAAAAGGAAAGACTGCAGATTTTTTAGATGAATAATTATTATGTGACAGTGTTTGTCGAGGAAAAAATCTATCTACTAATAAAACTAAAGATGAATGGAACGAACTTCATGTGCAAGTTTGTGGTCATATCATGTCGTTGATGGATGATAATGTGTCGAACTATATATACCATTAGATGTGAGCGCATAGTTTGTCGAGAAAGCTTGAGCAATTGTATGCAGCTCGAAAGACTGGAAACAACTAGCTTTTATTGACAAATTAAGCAAATGATGTCTCTAGTACGGTATCGGGATGGAACCTCAATTCTTTACTTGTCTAACTATATATGATTCTGATCATATGATTTGACCAAATGTTTCTCATTGTTAAGTGTTAACTACCAAAATTTTCGATTGATTATGAAAAGATATAGACAAAATATTATATGGTATAATAATAATAATTTTATTATTATCATTATTATTATTAACCAAGATCGAAGTGTATTAAGGTATATCAACTATAAAACACAAAACGAGTCATTATCGTTTATGAAATGGAAAAGTAGATGAAATTGGCAGACAGGATAGAAGATTCATATCATTGTTTTTTCAAGATAGCAGATGAAACAAATTCGTGTCTTCTTCTTTTGAACATTATTTAATCTTTTCCAATTTAACGTATTTAATTCAGTAATTTCTATAGTGCTTTTGTCGCAGCAATAATTTGTATTAATCATCTAACCAATCCAAATGCTGCGTGCAACTGATTCACAGTTATGATTTATTTCTGAATACTTTCAAATAGTGTTTTTATTGTAATACAACGTACATGTGAAAGACTTGCGAGTAGTTAAAATTCTTAAGTTGATGATCAGTAATTAACTAAGTAAATAATAAATAATTGAATGAGTTAATATCACAACAAGCTATCATATGATAAATTTAAATAGCTAAATGTAAAATTAGTTTGATAGAACAATTAGGCCTTTTACGTATGGTGAGATTATACGAGTGTGATTAAATTAAAAAACTAATTGCAAAATGTCAAATTGAATAGAAATTTAAAATTAGCCTACACGGTTATTAAACTTATGTTGATGGTCCAATGACGTCTCTTGCTTGCAATCATTCAGGGCAATCAACGATCATTTGCGTGAGCTCAAAGGTATATTACATGTAGATAGGTTGCACATACTTTATGTTAGAGTTTCTTAATTGTTTTGTTTGAATCTCGCTATTTGTAAATAATTATTCTATAATTTTTTAAAAAATAATTGTAAATTCACTCTCTTATCTTTAAAATTATTTTCGCCAAGTACACAGTACATAGGGTGAGATTGTAAATTTATCCTCCTTTTGTAAAAAAAAATTACCTAAATGATTACATGCAAGTAGTATTTTCCTATTTTGTTTCTAGATATAGCTCTTTATAGTGGTTATAGTTTTGCGTCTATTGCATTATATTGTAACGGGAGTAGTACTCGCTATAAATTCATGCGAGCTTATTTTGACTGCTTTTAAACTTTTTTGTGCTAAGCTCATTATGTCCTTCTTCCTTCTTTTTTGTATAGTTTTTTTATATTAATAAAATTAAATTTCAAGTTTGGATTTTTGCGCTGATTTACTCAACCCCCCACCCCAACCCAAAAAAAAAAAAAAGAAGGGCATCATTGAGTTATTTTGACATTCAAGTTGACCACATATACTGTCAGGTAATTAGAGTTAGAAGCAATTAGGGATTCAAAAATTGACTGGTATCGATGAAGAAACAGAACGAGATTCAGAAAATTCGACCGAGATTAAAACGGAAATGGAAAATTCTTATACCCTACACACAATAGCCTAAAACAAGGGGGGGAAGCAATTTACAGCAACTTTTCCCAAGAAAATGAGCAGGAAAATCACGGTACAAAAAAATACTGAGAATATCTTTTTTTATATTAATATATAAGTATAAATATTTCGATGACTTTGTAGGTGACTGATGAAATTTCACCTTAGTTTATACCATAAAACCTCTCCCTAATAACATTTGAATAATCAAATATACAAAAGAGAACATAAGATGTGAGTATTTAGCACAATACTTCTACACAATCTAGGTTAGTGAGCAAACCAAATAGCACCGATTCGTCGCCATAATTAAGAAACATTCTTCTCATCTGTAAATTTTAGGAATAAACCATTCATATTGACGTATGCCTGCAACTATACAACAATAAGTCAAACAACTTGAATTACTACTAAAAGAACGATCTATTTTCTAAATTATAACAAATCAAACCATTAAGTCCGTAGTAGTAGAAGGGTTTTTTCACCCTTCTCAGTCGACAACAATAGGATTGTTTAATTAGATATCATAATGGATTTACATACCATATAAGATTGGACCAAGAAACATGCCTAAAGCACAAATGCTTATTCAAAATAATATAGAAAAAATGCAAATACATATAACATTATTTTAGACTAATTAATTAATTAACTAACATTATTTTACAATAAAAATTCTAAACAAAGATTTAGCGGCTTAGATTATAGAAATTGGATAACTCAAATAATTCCTACATATTTAGAAACATGAAATGGGCAAGGGGGAAAAAGGAAATGATTGCAAAAAAAAAAAAATGCCGTCAACAACACAATAAAATTATAGTACCAGAAAATAAGAGGAAAAATTTTTGCCAAAGACTATACTTGTAATATATTATTGTTGTTATTATTACTACTAGTATTACATAGATTATTATAAGATTACTAAGATAAGATGAGAATAAGATTAATGGATTAATTAATTAGCATTATTTTACCATAACGAAAATTTGAAACAAAAATTTGGCGCTCAAATCATAGAATGACTCAGATGTTGGAAAAATAGAAAAATAAAATAAAATGACATCAGAAGCAAAATAAAATTATGATATCAGAAAACGGACAGAAAGAATTATACCAGAGAATATATAATAATAATTTGATCTCTTCTACATTAACTAATTACTTCACCCGTGCGTTGCAGGGGATAATAATACTAAATAATATAATCAATTCAAGAGGATTAAAGATGATTATATAAAAAAGATTTAAGTTATACTATCGTTTATATGTCTATTAAGAAAAACAATATATGTACCACCCTTTAATGAAGATAAAAAAAATAGTCTAATTAAACTAAAGTAAAAAATTTAAAAAATTCTGTGAATACTGGAATCAATCTGAAAAATAATCTGACAGCGCGAGATAAAGACAGATACCGTTCACCGATTCACAATAAATTTTTGTCAATAATAATCTATTAAAATTATAAACTTTTTGTAAACTCAAGACTCATATTAATATAAGCATAAATCCTTAATTCTTTTCACTAATTAACCAATATGAGATTCTCTTTATATACACAAAGTATCATTTTCAATGACCATTAAACTATAATATTTGATCATTTGCATGTGTATAACGAATAATAATATAAGTACTACCCATAATACAATATCTTTCGTTAATAAAGATAAAAAAATCGTTCAAACAAACTAAGGAAAGCATTGAACATAATTTCTGAATATTAAAACTAATCTAGAAAATAATCCGACGGTGTGAGATATAGATTCACCGGTTCACAATAATTTTTTTTTTACATTAATGATCCATTAAAATTTTAAATTTTTTGAAAGCTTAAGGCCCATAAACCAAGGTCCCATTAAGCCACTTTTCTAAATAGCTTAATATAGGCATACATTTTCAATTCTTTTCAATAATATGTGATTGCCTCTCTATGACCAAGGCCATATTTTCAATGGCTCTTAGAAAAAAAGTAAAATATCAACAATTTTTAAACATTAAGAATAAAAAACTATGAAATAATTATTTTTGGTAAAAATTAATTTATTTCAATTATTTAGTTAAAACCGGTCAACAATTATAGCTTTTCCAGTTTGATGACCAGTTCAGTTCTATAAACATTTACGAATAATGGAATTAATCTCGAAAACAATTTGATAGTGTGAGATAAAAACGGATACAATTAACCAATTCACAATAAACTACTTTTAACAAAAATCTATTAAAATTTTAAACTTTTTGGAAATTCTAAGCCCATAAGTAATGTTCTATTCTACATAACACTTATCCAAGTAATTTAATATAGACATACATTTTCAATTCTTTTTACTAATTAACCAATATGGGATTTCGTTTCTATACTCAAAGTCACATTTCTAGTTACTCTTATATGACCTTTAAATTATAATAATTGATTGTTTACAACGCAACAAAAAACAATATATGTGTTTATCCATAATACGATATCTTTCATTAATGAAGATAAAAAATTGTCTAAAAAAGCTATGGAAAATATTAAAGAAAATATGCAAATACTGAAATCAATCTAGAAAACAATCCGATGATGTGAAATAAAGACGAATACGGTTTACTGGTTAATAATAAATTTTTTTCATTAATAATCTATTAAAGTTTTGAACTTTTTAAGAGCTCAGGACCGATAAGCAAAGGCCCTGTTAAATATAATCATTCTCTAAGTAGTTTAATACAATTTTTTTGACTAAGTTATCAATGTGGGATTCATTTTTTATACCCAAAGTCACATTTTCAATTGCTCTTAAAAAGGAATAAAATTTCAACTTTTTTCAACAATAAAGATAAAAAAATTATAAAATCAAAATTTTTTCCATGTTATTTTAAGTAAAAGTCAATTTATTTCAATTGTTTAGTAAAAACCAGTCCGTTGACCTTGAACCTTTTCTAAACATTGCGAATATTGGAATCAGTTCGGAAAATAATTTGAAGGTATCGAATAAAGATGGATACAATTAATTGGTCTGTAATAAACCTTTTTTTAATAACGCTCCATTAAATTTTGAACTTTATGAAAACTTAAGATTTATAAGTTAAGGCCCTATTATGTATGACACTTATCCAAGTAATTTAATGTAGGTATATATCCTCAAATATCTGCCCCGTTCGGGGCAGGTCTCCAGGATACTGGGTAATGAGCATAAAATTGTCATTCCTAATGACTGTGGAATTAAACCGGTCCCTCACAACAAATGACTATGGAATTAAACCGGACCCTCATAACAAATTAACACAAGAATTGCGGGAATGGAAGAGATCTGTTTAGTTGAAATAATAATTGACCAAGTATGGTTGGATTCGTTTACTAACGAGATTAGGATCAACCGATCAAGTCAAGCTTGAAGTTCAACCTTGCTAGGCTGATCAATCTATAACTCAAATTCCACTGTTTGGGGTCAGTCAGAAATGGATCCGTAATTTTGAAATTGTAGCTCTGGCCTTATATCTAGTAGCTTCATCTAGTATTGTTCAACTACCATTGAATTATTTGCGCCCGTTTTCTGTAGAGCCCTATAGGGAGAGAGAAGAATAAAAAGTGAGAACCGAGAAATAAAACAGCTTATTTCAAAATTGAAGTCGACATCATCACTACTATATAAAAGAGGAAATAAGCGTAAAACATTCACTTCTCCCTTTTACCTTTGACATTTTTTATTAATGTCAACAGTAGCCTTTTAATTTTTCAATTGATAATTGTTTAATTCATATAAATAAATATATCATTAATTATTATTTTGTGTAGTACTAATTATTCAATAATAGTATTTATGAAGTAATAATTACTTATGGTTGCAGTTTTTATTTTTATTGGACTGATAAATTTTTCATTAAACAAATTTAATTCGCTTACAATGTTCTTATTATAATTCTTTGATTTGAACTAAAGAAAAAACTTATTCCATTTAGTTTTATTTAAAAATATATTTTTTCTATTAACAAAAGTATTTACACGAATTTTAATAGACTTTGTCCCTGTATTATTATTATTTTTTTGTTTTGCATACCTTTGTCCCTATAATTTTTTAAAAGAAAAGTTCGAAATGTATACAATTCTCTTAATTCAAAAAAAAATAATTTATTAGACATTATTCGCCTAAAATTATTATTAACTTTTATAATTATTGCAAATTAAGCATCACCATCATCATTTGGCATATGCAATTATTAAAGTAATCTTCGATTCTCATAATATTTTCATTCAAATTAATTTGAAGATATGTTTATAATTTTTATTTATATATTTTATCAGATAATTTTTTTGACAAGTTTTATCAGATAATTAACTTTTTAGAAATAATTAAATACTTAAACCGTTATAAAAATTTTTGAACTTTCTTTCATTAATTATTTGGGGTTTTCAACAATTTAATCAAATTTATTAGTGTTACTAACGGTATTTTTATGAAACTTTTGTGATCTCATAAATGAATTCATTTTATTTAAAAAAAATTTTAAGATATTCTTTAACGATTATAAACTTATATTTTCGTTGTTTATTTTATACAATAATGTCTTGTTAGTTTAAATATAATAATTAAAGATAAATATTCAATCAAATAATAATTTTTAAATTGCCATAATTAATAGCATTCTAATCCTAAGTATAATAATAATAATCTAAAAAGGATATTTTTTATTGTGACAAAGAAATTGTGCGAAACATACTCAAACACCATGAGACCATGTGAGTCTTGGCTCATATCTTTTTTTCGTCCCCCTTCTTTTTGCCCCCTTTTCCCTTTCTTTTTGTCCCTTTTTTTTCTGAGGCCAATAAAGATATATCATATCTTAGCAAGTTATTTTATTGTAGTAATTTTTAGTTAGCATTTATGTTTATAATAAAAATATATTTTACCATTATATAAATGATTGTTATGATATAGACAACGTGCAATGCACGTTTGAACTACTCGTAATACAAAAGCATAACCCATCTTGTAGAATAACACTATTCATCACTGTTGGTGATGACCATTGACCACCACCTCGTTAGTGCCGTATCTGAGATTTTGATCTGGGAGTCGAAGCTCAAAAATAGACCCCTTACGTTGTAATATATATATTCAAATTTTATAAAGTTTGTTTTTCATATAAACAATAAAAAATACGTAAAATAATTACCTTTCGTTTATGGCAATAATATGCAAAATAATTACTTTCATCACATAAAAAGACATATTTAGAAAAAGAATTATTTATTTGTTACTAATATTACTTTTCTACTCATAAAAATATAGAGAACATTTTGGAACACTAAGATTTTTAATTAAAAGAAAAAAAAAACATTTTGGATCATAATACTAGTAAAAAATTCTATCATCAAATGAAAATACAAAAACTAAACATATGAAATAAAGTTTTTGCTAAACTATGTTGCAACATTTAATTTAATTGAGAAAAACAAACTAAAATAAATTAATCTTATACATTAAAAATAATTTTGAATTAAAAAAGTAAAGAAAAGGATTTAATAAAAAAATTAAAGACAAAAAGTTTGCTGGAAAGATTCGAACACTAGTGTGACAGAAAACTCTGACAAGGCCTAACCAATGGAGCTGCAGGGTGAATGCATGGAAAATGCGAATCTAATATCTAAAGATTGTTTTGCCCCCAAAATTTTCAGGAAATTTGGGGCCTAAATGGGTGGCCTCTTGGGCCTCGCAAAAGGTCCAGCCATGCACCTCATTTGACGTGATAGTCTTTTGTTACTAAATGATATAAATGTAATCAAAAGCAAGGGACATGTAATTTGGTAAATCATGTTTATCATTTAATAGCACCTGTTGATTGTGATAATTATCATTGTGACAAATAAATGGCATTATTATGAGAAATTTTATTTTACCAACACAGACATATTATTATGAATGCGTGTAACACATGACACACATTCATATTATAAGTGTGAGGTACTTATAATTTAGATGTTTGACATATCTACATGTAGACAAAACAAAATTCATGGCATTATTACTCTTGTGAAAACCTTAATTAATTGTATTTTTTCTTGAAGTAAATTTCCAAATTTGGTAATTATTTCCTCCATCCCCTAAAGATAGGCTGATATTTTATTTTCGTCCTTCTAAAAAAGATAAGTCACTTTCCCTTTAAAAGCTGTAGCTGAAATGTGACGACCCGCTTTATTATTTTCAAAGTTCAACTTTTACCTGTCAAAGTCAAAAGTGGAATAATCAAGCCAAGATCAAAGTTGGAATAAGATGCATTACTTTAATTTTTGGAATTACCATTTAAGCTATCAAATAAGCTTGGGTTTATATGGGATCATATTATAAGTTTGAAATTTAAATGAAGTAAAATATAAAGCTAAAGGCCTAAATGAAGTAAAAATAGAAGTTTATGGCTAAATAAGCATATATGATAAAATAAAGGTAAAACATCTATTGTTTTGGGGATGGAATAAGAAGATCTAGAGAAAGCAAGAAGCTTAGGACTTTATGTGCAATTTCCAATATACATATATGAGTGTCTTGCATTTCAAGACAATTTCAAAAGAATATATATGAGAGAAAGAGAGAGAGGGACCAAGAGGTATGGGAGCTTGGCCAAGAGAGGAAGAAAAAAAAAGGGAAAAGGGAGAAATTAGCCACATAAATCTTTAGACGTTTCTTGGGCTTCATGGTTTTAGTTTGGTTTCAAGAGGTAAGTCAAGCTTTAATTTTCTATGATGTTTAATTTGGGTTTTGATGTATAGCTTGATATAATGAATCCTAGACGGAGAAAATGTTGAGTTGTTGAGGTGGGTTAGATGTATTTGAAAAATTCTAGAAGTATGTGCATGTGACGAGATTTTTGGGTTTAAAATCATTATGATTGATTTAAGAAATTTGTTAGAATGAAGTAGTTGATTTTGATGTAGTTTTCTATTGGTTTAAATGGTGTAAAATTACTCTTAGACATGAAATTGGAGTTATATGAAGATTAGAAAAGAATTACATAAAATTAGTGTGTGAAATCATACTTTTGAAAGGGAAATTAAAGCTGAAATTTTTAAAATGAAGTGTTATTGGGGCTATTAAGATGGAAATTCTCATGAAATTAAGTATTTGACTCATAATCTGAGTATTCATGGATATAATTAATATGGAATGGTGAATTGGAGTTAAATGGAATGTTATGAAGTTAATGTGATTTTATGGAATGAAGTATGGAAATATAGATTAAATAAAAGTGGAAAATAATGAATTAGTAAATATAAGTTACATGCATTTAGTTTTCTTGAAGTGTATACTTGGTATGGGATTTTCTTAGTGAAGTTATTGAAGGAAGCATAAGAGATTAATATGAAATTCTAGCAAGCCATGCAAAGCATGTATGTATGAATTTAATGAAATGAATTTTGACATGAAATTAGAGATCGGAAGAGCGTCAGCCCTTCAAATTTTACAAGGGCATAAATGATAGTATACGTGGAATTTTGACACAATACAAGTTGAGAAATGATCTTCTATGAGTTGGCTATCATATAAAATTCGAATGACATCATTTGGAGACCGGTAGAAGTTTTTAGGACATGTTTTGTGAGAAGGGGCAGTGTGTACCTGAGAACAGATTTTCAGGAAGTGATGGAATGTTCTGACATCACTAACATAGTGCTCTTAAGCTCAATTTTACGATCTTGAACTTATATGAGTTCCCTACATTCTAGAAGAATTTCATAAACATATGACTTTGTCATTGATTTTAAAATGGTGTGGAATGGGCATTGCCCAAACAGGAAAAACTTAACGATCCTTGTTTGAAGAGTTGAGCAAACTCTCAATTAAATAAGTTGGTGTTATGACCTTATGGAATAATATCATGGTGATTGAGGAATTGGGTAAAGTTGAAAATACATACAATTAATAAATGATTTAATATTTAACAGCAAATGTGAGAATTTGTTAAAAGTTAAGAGTTATGTTAAAAAAGGAAGTGCTAATGTTGATGTATCGGAGGGGGGGATCTAAAAACTTAATATGTGGTATCATTGCAATTCTTAAGATGTAGTGAAGACTAAAATAATCATATGAAAAGAACAACTATATATTTAATTAGAAAGTGAAGGAATCTAAGGAGATGTAATGAAATAGAAAAGTTATAAAACCAAGGAAGTGTCACGTTTAGTTTAAGCAAAGAATTGAGTTTTGTGTGTAAATTGAGGAATATAAAGGAATTAAGTATTAAGTAGACTTTTATATAATGTCACAGGAAATGACAAATACTAAAAAGGAAATGAGACGAGAAAGGATGCTATATTGCTACCTAGCCTGTGAGTGGAGATTCTCCTTTTCTTTCTTTCTTCTAAATGAAAGTTGAATTATGCTTGATTTCACATGAACTTGTAATATTTTATGACGATGATGATGTATTTCTATGAGATCGTTCATAAAGTTGAGATATTTCTTTAGAAAAGTTCATGTGAATGTTTGTATGAGATGATGTTTCATGATTTAAAGAATGTTGAGTTGAAATATGATTTATGGTGTATGAAAATCCCCCCAATTTGTATCATATGTTTATGATCATACCACCTACAGGCGAAGGGGCCTATGACTCAAGCTGACCAAATGAATGCCGCCCAGGCGAAGGGGCCTACGTGCTAGCTATGGCTCAAGCTGTTTAATTGTACCGTCTAGGGCGAAGAGGTCATAAGGTACATAGACCGTCTACGTGCATATGACTTGTTATTATAATCATGAGATGTTGGATACTCTTGGGAAAAGAAAA
>CAVNYN010269240.1:0-54114 GCA_963692815.1 Nyctanthes arbor-tristis
CTACCAGATCTTGTTGGATGTATGGAAATACCTACAGCGGCTAGTCCTTCCGTCAGGCCATTGACCTGTAGTAGCCGCCACTCAGTCGATCCCCTGCCATGTCATGACACAGAGGTACTTAGTGTTGTGTTGTAATGTCTTTGAATTCATTAATTTCATTTCAATTCTTACAACTAACGTTATTTTGTTCAATTTGAATGTGTATTCGAAAAAGCCGACCACGTGTCATCTCCCCCTTGGGTGTGACGGTGTGACTACAATTGTAGGAGCTGGAAAGGTTTACCCACCCGAGGTTGGTATGGTGGTGCACGGTCAAGAGTCACTACTCGGTTATTGTAAAGTGTCAGTTGACTCTATATATCTTGAAACATTGAACTTGAATCTTCCGGTGTCAAATTCATTTCATCAGCAGTTAGTTGGTGTAGCTGAAGGTGGTTTCACTCAGTGGCCTTCACATTTAGTGTTGTCACTAGAGGTAATGAATTGAACTTACATAAAAGCTCCTATCATCATTGCATTTCGTGTTACCCATGTTATGATGGCAATCAAATTGTAGCCACAGCCGAAGATAGTGGAGCAATCGGCATCCAAGGAAAAAGGTAAAGAGCCCGCGAGTGTTGAGCTGCCTGCGAGTGTTGAAGTCACTTTGGCACGGCCTAGTCTTGTTGATGCTGCAACATTAGCATCCCTGAGTCCCGTTCTTAAAAAGTTGTACATCGTGGCTGTTAGGTTACCCCTTTCTATGGATTTCATTGACGTGCCGATGGATGTGAATGAGTTTCACTACTCCGTCGATAAGCTCAATACAATTCATGTTTCAATCGACGATATTGCCGATCTGCTTAGGATGGGATGGTTGAACGTATCTATTTTGCAAATTTGGAGAATGTAAGACTTCTTCATTCATATTTAATTACATTATATAATTTTTTATTTGACATTTCACCGCCACTGTAATGTATTTCATGTACCTACATCAGGTATGCAACGAATTCGAGATTACAAATATCAGGTTTCTTTGTCCATCGATGACTGCAGCTGTTAACTTTCAAGTTTGTAAGGGGCAAAATTTTAACTACATGCTCAGCGCACTTGAAAATTTGATGGATAAGAAGTACATTCTAATACCGTATCATCAGAGGTAAAAACCATTACAGATATTAATCTACTTTTTAAAAAAAAAAAAACATGCTTTCGCTTAATTTGAAATATTTGTGATTAACATATGCAAACTTACATTATTATAAAATATTGCAGAAGCCACTGGCTACTGCTTGTGCTATGCTTTCAGCGTGATTCTCTGGAGGTAATAGGCGCACATTTGATATCAGGGCGGATTTGAGCATGTAAGCAATTATCAATAACTAAGGTTTCGTTTGTATCGTTTATAATTGGATTCTTTTGTAAAATATTTTTAAATTTGAATTTTGGAAGCACGTGGATTAATTTGATTAGTTTAAAGCCTTTTAAGTAGTTAAGTTTCAGTTTATTTAACTTTTACACACACACGCACATATATACATATATGACAATTTTAGGGTAGCTAGGACATTATGGGCATATGAGAAAATGAGGAAAACCAATCTCATGTGGAAATCAATTAAGTTATGAAAAGTATTATCTACATGTTACAATAACTATACATTGAAGTTTCAAATTTTAGTGGTTTAATTGCTAATATTAATTTTCAGCTCGTTGGAAATTTTAGTGTGCTCAGCAACCGGGATCCAACAAGTGTGGCCTTTGTGTAATGAAAAATATGTACAATATAGTCACACAATGTTTTGGTAGTTCAGAATATCTTGAGAAGGTATTAATATTTATCGAAAACTAAGAATTTCAAAAAGTAAGAATTTTCTAAATTTTCATGTATATATTTTATTAAGAAAGTAATTATATTTCTTTTTGTTTGTTGTAGGCAGATAATGTTGAATCGTATGATCAAGCGAAGATAGACGAGGTTCGAGATATGTGGACCAAGTACTTTATCAACTATTGTGTATAATCTTTTGTCTTATTTGTTTTGAAGTATGGATTACCTATGCATTTTACATTTTCATGCAAAAATATACATTTCAAGAGTTACCTAGTGTACATTATTCCAACGGTTCATTAATGACATAATGTTTTTGCACAATTTATAACTTACCTTTGACCTTGTTGAATGCAGTTAGACTAATTAGATTGTAATGATTTGAGTGCAAATATAGCAGTTATAATGTTCGGAGTATTTGATTTATAGTGGCCTAAATTAATTTATTCAATTCTTAGGTTATGTGGTTGTAGGTGTTTCTATTTTTTGTAGTTAGATTATTTGTATGTGTTGGTTCTGTTTCTTATTGGCTTTGGATGCTGTGTTTGTTGTTGGATGTTGTGTTTGTTGTTTTACATCTTCCGCAGGGCTATAATAGCTTCTTATAATGCTGCATGCATACTGGAATAAGAAAAAAATTTAAGAGGCATCGGTTGTTACATAAAAACCGACGCCTATATCATATTTTAAAAAAAATTTAAAAAATAGATTTTAGGTGTCGGTTGTTGGTATACAATCGACGCCTGAAAGTGATTATAGGTGCCGGTTCTTAAATATATATTTTTTCCTTTTTTTTAAAGAAATACTATATGCATCAGTTGTTTATATACAACCAACGCCTTTTTTGTACTTTAGGCATCGCCAAGCAACCGACGTGTATAACAGAACAATTCGTGTCGCTGCAGCTAGCGTCGCCACTATAACCGACGCGCAATGATCATTAAAATCAACGCTTATTGTGGTTTTTTGTAGTAGTGGAAATTTCAATGAGCACCACGCTTATTGTTTGAAATGAGCCCTACCTCATCGCCACTACTATACTACATGCGGGTCACCTCCATGTGAAGTGGTGAAATGAGCATGATGCTAATTGAAAAATTATTCATTCTTTTGCTTTGTTCATCTAAATTCCTATTGGTGACAAAAGAGCATGTCCAATTTGACAGTTGAAAAGAGGAATTTGCCATCATTGAAAATATTTTGGTAATTAAGTTGATTACTCGAGTGGGTTTTATATAGTGGGATCATAGGATGAATTAATAAGGGGGCTTATAAAAAAATTTTAAAAAAATTCTATTGTAGGAAATTAACGAAAAGATTGTAAAATTTACCCTTTTTTTTAAATGGGATTTTATATTCATAACATCCAGTAGCCCCCTCTAAAAATATATTCAGAAATAAAAGAGGGAACATTATCTACCCAATACATATTATGAGACAAAGAAATCGAATAAGCTGCAAAACAATGGGCTATCATATTCTGAGCTCGCAAGATATGATAGTAAGAGCCACATTTGAGATCGGAAGAGCACATCGAATGTCTCTGATCAATGGGGTAATAAGCGTGTCGGGAGCTTCTTTCAAGCGGTGCTGGACCACCACAAGCACATATGTCCCGACTCTCTCCAACTTGAAATTGTGGCGTGTGGCAAAGAGGAGTCCCTCACGCAGCGCCCGAGCCTCCGCCACTGCTGGGTCAGCTCCACCAAGTTTTTGCACAACAAAGCCCCCCATGATAATCCCTCGTCTATCCATTACAACTCCTTCCAACCCCAGCAGTCCCTCGGCTTCTCTTACCGCAGCATCAGTGGAGAAAATAAAACCCTCTTGAAACCCCTCGACATTAATCCACCTGTCATACCCCCCAAACGCTTGCCCTCTCCTCTCGGAAACTACTCCCCTTTCCTGCTCTTGGTGATACTCAAATATAAAAATTCAAATGGCGTCGCAAGAGTAATCCACCGAGCGTAGTTTACCCCCATTGTTTAGTGAATTACGTTGGTTCGAGATTGTCCAAAGCCCTCCATAAATCAGCTTCAGTTCCTCCAGATCACATGTCAAATGGAGTGACCCTAGTAGGTTGTGAAAGTCAAGTTACACACCACTGGTTGAGCCAACCCAGATTTTCTCCCAACTCCCTAACTTTTTCCAAAATCACTTCACCCAATCACACTCTAAGAACACATGAGTATCCCCCTTAACTGCCTTACACCATCGGCATTGCATATGAGTATCAATATTATGCCTCTGTAAGCTTGTCATTGTTGGAGGCGTCCCCTAAGATAGCCTCCAAATAAAGTGACAAACCCTTGGTAGCAGTTTTAGCTTCCACAGCCGTGACCGTCAATCTGATACATTTGAACATCCCATATCATCCTTACAGTCCAGATTATGGGCTAGGTGATAATCATTGTGTACCGTGTAGGTTCCATCTTAGTGTGATGTCAAATCATCTGATCATGCTCACCTTGACCAACTAGAATTCCAACTAGAATCATCTGATCATGCTCACCTTGACCAACTAGAATTCCAAAGATTCTATCCCTATCCAAAGGCCAAAATATTGATGAAATGAGCTCAGCGTCCCATTGGCCATCCTCCCTAATCATCTCCCATTGGCCATCCTCCCTAATCAACTCACTTACCTGTTCCATCCCTACTACAGTTGAAGAGGCCTGAAGCTTCCCTCATCTGGCAGCCAGTAGTCCCTCTAAATACTGATATTCTGCCTATCTCCCACCCTCTATCGTACTCTTTTCACTAGCAAACTCTTCCCCCACAACAAAATCTTCTGAAGATATGAACTCCCTAGTTTATTATTGGATAGGAAAGTATTCACATTTGGGAAGTACTTTCCTTTTAGAAGTCAGCCAAACAAAGACTCTGGGTCTTGCATGATTTCCCAAATTTACTTCGCGAGAAGACTTTGATTAAAATCCCAAAAATCAAGAAACCTGAGGCCACCAATCGCCTTGGCTGTACATAAATTGTCCCATTTAACCTAGGTCATCTTACGTTTGTTACTCTGCTTGCCCCACCAGAACTTTAAAATTAAACTCCACATCTCATTGGATAAGCTCTGAGGAACACGAAATAGACTCATCACATATGTAGGCATAGCTTGCTGCACTGCTTTGATCATAATCTCCCGCTCAGCATAGGAAAACATTCCCTGGTTCCATCCTTGGACCTGCTTCCAAAATTTCTCCTTGAAGGCACCAAAGGTCCTACAGTTTTTAATCCCTACCATAGCCGGCAAACCAAGATTTTTGTCATGTTGTCGCTCAATATCCACTTCAAACATTGCTCCAACCTCTAGGCGCAAATGGGGAGGCACATTTGGAGAAAAGGTGATAGAGGTCTTTTGCATGTTCACCTGCTGTCCCAACGCACTCTCATATATGTCTAATATTCCCATTACAGAAGTGGCTTCCACAACAGTAGCCCTTGCAAATAGAATGGAGTCGTCAGCAAAAAGAAGATGGCTTACCCGGGGCCTAGTCCTTGAGCACTTTACCCCACAGATCTCACCCATACCCTTACCTTGGGAAATAAGAGATGTGAAAGCTTCTGCACAGAGAATGAATAAGTATGGTGATAGAGGACACCCCAGTCAAAGCCCCCAACTTAGATCCATTCTTCCCCAATATTCTCCCTTAATAGTAAAAGTGAAGGACGGTGTGGATATGTAATTCATGATACAGTCAATTAGTTTTCTGGGGAAGTTCATCCTTACCATTACCTCCTGCACAAAACACCATTCCACCCTGCTATAAGCTTTGCTCATGTCTAGCTTTAGAGCAAAGAAGCCTTTCGTCCCATTGTTCTTGTTATGAAGGGAATGTAAAATCTCAAAGGCCATGATAGCATTGTCTGAGATCAGCGACCCGGGGACAAAAGCACTCTGGTTACACAACACTAGTGAATGAAGAGTGCTCTTTATCCTTTTTGCTATGCATTTTTACACTAATTTATAAATCACATTACATAGAGAAATAGGCCTATAATCACCAAGAGATTCAAGGGATTGGACCTTTTAAGACCTCCCAATGTGTCTGATAGAAGATGGCGTGAAAATCATCAAACCGGGGGGCTTTGTTTGGCCCTATACTGAAGACTGCGTCAGTAATATCTCGTCAGTGAATGACTTCTCCAAGCATTTGATATCCTCCTCGGCCAAGAATGCATGAATGCTACTCATCCCCTCCACTAAATCGATCTTAGACGGATTATTGCTTGTAAACAGCTCGGTATAATACGCCTGAATGTGTTCCATTGCCTGCTCCCCTTCAATCCAGTTTCCCCCATCATCTCTGAGCTTCCTAATGGTATTCTTTTTCTTCCTTCATGAAGCTCAAGAGTGGAAAAAATTCGTATTCTGATCTCCTTCCTTGAGCCAAGCCACTCTCAAATGATTTCTCCAATAATTTTCTTCTCGGCGTTGGAGGCACTCAAGTTCTCCCTCCAATTCATTCAGCTCTCCATCCTACTCACCCACACATTCTCCCCTCAACAAGCAGTCCCGCCGTTTCCACAGCTCATCCGACTGGCGCCTCTAACCCCCAAACTCACTCCTGCTCCAATTAGTGAGATTAACCGTATAACTCTCCAAATTTGCCATGATAGCAGCCAGTGCCACCGCTGCTTGTTGTTGTCCCTCCTAAATCTGAAGAAAATCATTAATCTTTTCATGATACACATCCTCCTACAGCCAAAAGTCTCATATCTAAAAGATTTGCGTCTTGTTTGCCTTCTGACTTCAACCTCCCTATCCTACTTGACCCAAACCGGCCTATGATCCGATCGTTCATACCCAAGATCTTCAACCTTAGCATCAGGGTAATTCTAAATCAACTGTCTATTACCATATGCTCAATCAAGATGGGCTTGAATACAATGCCAACCCCTCTTTTCATTATGCCATGTCATTGCCAGACCCGAATACCCTAAATCTAGAAGCAAACATTCAACCACCACCTGCCGAAAAGAATCCATCCAATGTAGAGGTCTTACTTCACTCCTCATACACTCACAAAGATATAAGGTCTCATTAAAATCTCCACAGCAAAGCCAAGCGGACTCATCCTGGTGGTGCAATCTTTTAATCAGTTCCCAAGACTGATGCTTACCGTAGAAGCCCATAAACCGCCAAGCTTGCTCATTCCCTTTGCGAACCCACATATCAATATATCCTGAAGAGAAGGCTCTGATAGTCACGTCCCAATCTTTGTCCCATAGCAACATCAAACCGCCACTCCTACATCTCTTTCAGCTACAAAATTTTATATAAAACCCAATAGAACACGTACCCTTCTGCCTAGCACTATTTAGCCTAGTCTCAGACAAGAACATTGGACCAAGAGAATAAATGCGGACAAGTCTCTGTAGAGATGTGAATGTACAGGGGTTCCCTAGCCCATATAGATTCAAGCTGATGCAACTCATTATGATTGGCGGTCCTGCTTAGCAGGACTCACCGTTGCATTGAAATATCCTCCTCCATCCCCACTCCAATCTCCTCATCAATCAACTTTCCCCTCTTTACCACCTTGGCCGCAGTAAAGGAACTAGGCAGTTTTCTTTTCCCCTTTGGACTAACTCTCATGCCTTCCACCCTGGCATCGCTCTCCATATAAGTGAGTTTGGTTGGCGAACGCCTCTTCCTTTTCCTTTTCCCACCATGTTTCCCCTCCTTCCCTCCCATAATTTTCTCATTTCCCTTCCCCTTACTCCTTCCTCCTATCACCCCTTCATGTATTATTACCTCTCATAAATTAGACACATTAACATCTGCCAACACCTCCGTGCCCAAGTGTAGAGCCACCGCATCTACCCCTACTACTCCAACCCCATAGCTGCCCCCGTCTACCATAGCCTCCACCTTTTTATTCTCCCTGACACCCTCACCCAATTCATACCTTAGGCCACTGGCCATACTCCTCAAGTCCTCTCCCTTACTTCGTTCAGCCCCTTCCAAGCCAGCAGCACCCCTTACAACCCCTTCAACGCGCCACACCTTGCCATTAAGCTTCACTCGATAGACGGACAACCCCTTTATGATTCCTCCCCGCCTTCTCCCTCCTCCAAGCACAAAGCGTAGACAGTTTCTATATTTAAACACCTCTTGCCCATTATCAAACCGGTCATCCACCAAACATTCAGAGAACTTGTGACCAATAATGCCACACCAGTAATAGAAGTCGGGCAATCTCTCATATTGCAATAAAAGAGTAAATTCCTCGTACATAGCACTGGGCATCACCGAAACCCCACATTTCAAAGCCACTGTCGTATCAACCTGAACCTTAATCCTAAGCATCATGCTGGTGCAGTCAACCTCCTTCACCTCCCCCAGCAGCTTCCCCATCTGTCCGCACCGCTACCTCTATGCAGCAAATCAACAGCACGTTCACTAGATGTGTCCAACAAGACACTATATGAAAATCCATCTTCGTGATATCCCCTACCCCCTTAGCCTCATTAAGCCATAGCAATTGATTATTAAAATTCCGAGGACTACCCACCAACACCCTCCTCATGTATGCTAACACATCAAAGTGGAACACAAAGGTATTTTCCTTGAGGAACCGCATGTAATGTTTACCGTGTGAAGAATAGGCATCGGTTGTAGTTTAGCAACCGACGCCTAAAGTTAATACAGGTTGGTTTCTAGTTAAATTCAAAGTGTATTGTTTTGTCAAAATTTTCAAAAATGCCACCGTCTTTTCTTTGCACGTTTCTTTTTCAACAAACCAACATGCATTCCCTTTTTTTGTCTGTTCTGTTATTGTAGGCGCAGTTGTGTTGGATGAGAGTGTGCGGAGTGTTGGAGCGATCATGTTGTCATATTCCTTGCGAGAGGAATAGTATAGCCCACATGTTGGCAACATGTGCTTCTACTTTAGATCACGACGGTGTTTGGACCGACAGTGTTCCCATGTTTTTAGCCTCCTATGGAGCATATTTGCACTGAATAAATAAAAGGTCCTTTTCAAAAAAAAAAAAAAAAGAAAGAAAAAAAGAAAAAGTGTACATAGAACAGGTTACTAAACCCAGCCTTCATTGAAGATAAGAAGATGTTGAACACATTTGCCTAATGAAGTTGAAATTAAGACTAAAGTGTTCTCTATGAACAAAGATAGTGAATTGATTTTACCAATTCAGAGCCATGTGTTAACAAAAAAACTCATGCGAGGAACAATAAAGTTTTCAAAGCCATGTACATCAAACATCCAAAGGTTCCCAAATTCTGAACAATAAAAAAGAATTTTAAACAATTAACTTAATTAGATAATAGTATTTTGACTATATATTAATTAAACTATTACAAACTTAACTAAAACAGTATGCACATCATTGTTGTTCACTATCAAAATTATATCAAGAGCAACAGTTAAAATAATTAATTTAAAGTAGAAAAAAACAAAGCTAATTAAATTAATCAATGACATTACATTTGACATGGGAATAATGATTTAAAGTATAATAATAGCAATAATAATTGCTAAATAAAAGAAATCAAATAAATCAGCTTTGAGCAAATAACGGTCAGCCTCTTTGTGAAATTTCATTGTTACTCATTTAAAATGGGGACGGACAAATTAAGGATACAGGTATCGATATAAATCTCTCTCATGAAATCGATAATTTGGACTTTTCTTTGTTTCTTTCTTTTATATGGCTAAAATGAAGTATGGTTCTTTAATGGAAAATTCTGGTTTGGGAGCATATTTGCTAAAGTAGATGGATCACACTCTTGTATTAAAGAAATCTGTAATTAACTTGGTATCCAGTTGCTAATTAATGAGTGCTTGACTTGCAGTTTTTGAGATGCTTTGGAACAAGAAATTATCCCTGATATTTTACTCCCATCTCTCAGCCCTAGATGATCTCTACAAAAACTAGTGGAAAGATCAAAACTATAGAGAATAACTAAGTAATGAAACAAAAGCTGTGAGGTTGAGGCAACATAGACCATTTGGCTGCCAAATTAAATGAAACAAAAGGTATCTTAGTACCCATGAACTGAAGTTTGCAGTCTCTGTAATGAACTTGGTGTTCGGATATATATGTTGATATTCTTTCAAATTCCAATCTTGGGTGCTTTGTGACTAACTTAATGGTACTGTTGTTAAATATATTAATTAAACAACAGTACTTATGTTGTTGGTTATATATATAGCAGGGTTGGTGTTACAATCCGAATCTTACTATTTAATCTATTCTATTTTACGGTCAAAGTCAATGATAGAATAGTCAAGTTAGGTTCAAAATTAAATTATTTGGGCTAAAATCTAAGTTATCAAAGGATTTAAGATGAAGGATTGAATGTTGAAGAACTTATGGGTAAATAAGATTTTGTTAAGGACCAACTTATAGCAAGCAAGAATGTTGAGGGACTTGGAGTACAATTATATATAAATATATATATGCTTTTTGTCTTGCATTTGGGAATGAAAAAGAGAACCAGACGCAGAGACTTTAGCCTAAGAAAAAAAATGGGAAGAAAAAAAAGAAAAGAAAAAAGAAAAAGGGAAGGAAAAGAGAAGGAAGTGAGAGATTTTGATCTAGTTGGTGTGGCTTGACATTGGGCTCTCAATTTTCTTGTGCTCTTCCGATCTGTAAGTCAAGGAATTATTTTTAGGGCTTATGCATTTTGTAATGGGTGTTGAATTTATGGTTTATTCTTACGATCTGGGGTTAAATAATTGGTGTTTATATTGCAAGAATGATAGGTTTTAATTTTTAGCACCTATTATATATTGTAGGTTGATTTGAGAAATTAGGGATTTCATGTAATGTGATATTTGATGATGATATATTAGCAAAGTATGCAATTCTTTCGAATTCATTGGATCCTTTTATGCGTTTGAGACCTAACGTATATGAAGGAGTGCGGTTCGTTCGAGAAATTCCTACCTCTCTATCTATCTCTGAGATGTTTGGATTTTTCAAAACTCCATGGACATGCAGAAGAGAAATGCTATCCCCACTCGGACCAAGACAGAACTTTTTCTTGTTCGAATAATAATTAACGTGAAGCAAGGTCAAGAACAACGAATCTCTTTATGATAAACAGATCTATTTTGCAGGTTGGTTATTACGGGTAGAAAATAGGATCCACACAAGGAAAAGTACTTGCCATTCGTTGGTTATTAGCATCATCCTGAAAACGTCCGGGTCGAAATATGGCTTTTAAATTAAGTTCCGAATTAGTGGATGCTGCAAAGGGAGCGGCGATGCCATAAGCAAAAAGGAAGAGGAAAAAACGGAGTCTTTGTCTAAGGAAATGCATTGACAAAAGGTAGAGTTGTAAGACTATGTTATGTGATTACCCGCTTTACACTGTTTTAATCTGTTCCACAGTGTAAGACCACGTTATGCATAGGTCTTTGAGACCCATTGTCATGCACACATAGAATTTGGGCTGTGTATGGTAGTGTTGACTTTTGGGGCTTGCTCTACACGCGTATGACTATGTTATGTTATTTTATGTGTTGGGAAGTATGCTTTGTATATCGAGACTACTCTATACATATAGGCTACTGCTCAGTGGTACTATTGGTGGATTTTATAATGATTCTTTAAAGGAAATGATTTCCATGATCTAATATTTTAATGATTTTATAATGATTCTTAACACGAAACAATTTCAGTAGTATTGTCAGTATTTCATGATAAGTAGCTTTTGGTATTATTTAAGTAAAGAAAAATGTTTGTGAAGCTCATTCAAAATTTCTATAAAGTCATTTTAAACTAAAAGTTTGTGTAGTTTCAAGATAAGTTTTTAGTTTGCCTTGACGATTGGCGTAGGTCAAGCTGGTATCCATCGTCAGCGCACAACACGCGTCGGATCTAGTAGGATGGCTTGGGATGGGGCATGTCAAGTGGTATCAAAGCAATGATCCTTTTGTTAGAAAGTTGCATTATGATTTTCTCAAGGTCTAAAGATTTGCGTAACATATTTTCTGTAAAACTTAAAAATTGATTCACGTTCATTTTCATTTCCAAAATATCACTCATTTTATAAAAGTCATAAATCATGGTGGCAGAACTCACGGGCAACTAAGTCCATTGTCTCAAGTTCAACATCTTCATGTATGAGAAAAAGTTATGGAGGTGACACTACTAAAGAATTGGACAAAAAAATGAGTATACGCGTCGGTTATTGGGAAAAACGACGCGCAAAACACACGCGGTGGCAATTTTGAAAATTTCGGCTAAACATTAGGCGTCGGTTCCTCAAGAAAACCGACGTCTATAGTACCCGCTAAACAATAGATGTCGGTTCCTCAAGGAACCGACATCTATAGTCATCCATGAAGGAACTGACGCCTATCGTTTGAAATTCATAATTTTGAAAAAAAATATTAAAAAATTAAATTTTCACTATAGGCATTGGTTCTTATGGAGTAACTGACGCCTAAAGTTTGAAATTCAATGAAATTTTGAAAAACAAAAATATAAAGAAAAATAAATTTTCACTTTAGGCGTCAGTTGCTATGAAGGAACCGACTCCTAAAGTTTGAAATTCAAATTTCACGAAATTTGAAAATTCATGAAATTTGAATTTCAAACTTTAAGAGTCGGTTGCTATGGAGGAACCGACTCCTAAAGTTTGAAATTCAAATTTTACGAAAGTTGAAAATTCATGAAATTTGAATTTCAAACTTTAGGAGTTGATTCCTTCTTAGGAGTCAGTTCCTTCATAGGAACCGACGCCTAAAGTGAAAATTTAATTTTTTTAAATTTTTTCAAAATTTTTTAATATTTTTTTGGGAATGAGCGTCGGTTCCTCCATAAAAGCCAACGTCTTTAGTGGTATATTTTTCTATAAAATCTCCTCTTTTATAAGACGCGTAAAAATATATGGCTAGCTCTTAATCTCTCAAAACCTTAACTCTCTTCATGTTTTCTACTACTACTACTTCTTCTTCATCCTCCATGGAAACTACTACTTCTTCTTCATCCTCTAGCTCTATGAAAATGAAAGCTCTACTCAAAGTTTTCATTCTACTCGACGGTGAGGAGAAGGGTGCCGGTGATGAGTAGAATCCCAGAATGAAAGCAATAGGTGATTGATTTGTTCATCTAGAACAACTATGAGAAGTTCAAGTTCGAGAAACAAACTAGTTGTGTGTGATTTATTGCAAAATATTGTCATTAGATTTAAGTTTAGTTTCCTTTGAAGATGAATTAGAAATGAAAAGTTTTATAAGTTTGTCATTTAGATGTGAAATATATTTTCTTTAAAGCCATTATTTCATTTTTTTAAGTTGAAGCTTGTAGAGTATTTTATATTTTTCTTCCACATCCTATTTATTGCACTGATAAAAATATTAGAATACCTCATTTAGAAGAATTAGTGTGATTAATATTCTTGCTGAGATTTAATGACAAAAAAAAAAGGAAAAGAATAGGAGTCGGTTGTTACTATACAACCGACTCCTAAAGTTAAGAATAGGCGTCGGTTGTTACTATACAACCGACTCCTATAGTCTAATTATTTAATTTGATAATCCTTTTAGGCATCAGTTCCAAGTTAACAACCGACGCCTATTGTTGAGTTTGAGCGTCGACAAACAACCAACGCCTATGGTCTTAGCATATACGTCTGTTACATATGCGTCCACGTAGAAACTGATGCATATCATTGATTACAACTAACTCCTAATTGGCTTTTCTGTAGTAGTGTAAGTATGTTTCAGCAGAAATTTCATGAATCTCATGATGGGCCATAGTTAAATGTTGTTGTTTCTAATGGTAATATGATCGAGTAATTTATATATGTTTTGGGAAATTCAAACACAGAAGATAATACAGAGATTTATTAAGATTTGAGTTTTATGAACTACAGGAACATTCATGAGTTTTGAGGATTGTTCATTTGCTTATTCTTGCGGCATTTTGAAGTCATTATTATACCTCTACGTTGCAAGCAAATACGATTAAATTGGAATATAGATATTGTTTCAGAAACCTTTGGTTTTGAGATTTTATATATGTATGATGGCAACATTATTGGGTTTACATCATTCAGTTTTTAGAGATATGAGATAATGATTAATTGGGAGAAAGTCAATGGTAACAGGCTTGAAGTGTTTCAGACGAAAAAGGAAATGACAAAATACTTGATTGATATGAGCAATTTGAAATGGCAAGTTATTGCTATGAAAATATACTATGGAAGATTATTCAGTTAAAGGATTAAAGTTGGAGAGTTCAAGAATATGTAAGGGTCAAGATGTCCTATCTTTCATGCACTTGTCAATTGCATTTCGAGTACTAAATTCTTTAAAGGATGTTAGATTGTTAAGATCTGAATCTTGCTATTTAATACTATTCTATTTTATGGCCAAACTCAATTATGAAATAGTTGAGTTAAGGTTAAAATTAAATTATTTGGGTCAAAATCTAAGTTATCAAAGGATTTAAGAGGAAGGATTGAATGTTGAAGGATTTGTTGGAGTGCAATTATATATAAATCTATATGTTTTTGTCCTGCATTTGGGAATGAAAAAGAGAAGTAGGTGCAGAGACTTCGGCCGAAGAAGAAAAAAAGAATGGGAAGGAAAAAAAAGAAGAAAAGAAAAAGAAAAAGGGAAGGAAAAGGGAAGGAAGTGAGGGATTTTGATCCAGTCGGCGTGACTTGACATTGGGCTTTCGATTTTCTTGTGCAATTTCATATAGGTAAGTCAAGGAATTATTTTTAAGGTTTATGCATTTTGTAATGGGTGTTGAATTTATGGTTTACTCTTATGATTTGGGGTTAAATAATTGGTCTTTATGTTGCAAGAATAATGGGTTCTAATTTTTAGCACCTATTATATATTGTGGGTTGATTTTCATTAACCATAGAAGTTGAGAAATTGGGGATTTTATATAATGTGATATTTGATGATGATATATTAGCAAAATATGCAATATTGTGGTTGAGAATTATTAATTTGAAGTTGAAAAATGTTTATAGTAATTAAAGGTGGATATATATATATATATGTATATGAAAATTATTATGAAATGAATGTGTTTGATGTTATTGAGAATTAGAGATTTTGTGTATTATTATTGATGAGTAAGGTGATGTACTGTTGAAGAAAATGATATGTTAATGAAATAAATGAATTTAAGGAAAAGAAATTGACAGCCTATATGCATATATTGAAGCTTGAAATTTGTGTGATATTAAGGCAAGGTGTGTTATTTGAAATTTGGTATTTCGGGTTGTTCAAAGATTTAGTAGTTTGATACCAATTAATTTATAGATTTGAATAGACATCAAATTAGAGGATGATGACATGTTGAAAACAAGGTATACGGATAAGTTGGAATAAATTCTATTGTGATCAAATTAAAGAATTGGTATTAGATGCATCTTGATGACAAAATTTTATGGGAATTTTATTTATGTGGCTAATTTTATTTGGTAATATTATTGGGCATTTTCACGACATGATGGGATGATATATTTTGTTGGATATATGATTTGATAAATAAATGTTATTGGATCATTAAGATACCAATGAGTAGAATCGATATATACATATGTGGATAACAATCGGACGGTTAAGAATGGTTACGAACAAGCGATTTTGGTTCCAAGGATTTAAGTCGATTATTATACTCCTTGTTTAGTATGGGATGTTGTTTATTAAAGTAGATTGTTAAATTATGATTTCAATGAGCCGGTTGGAAGGCATGCCAGTTGAGCTAACTATAGTCTTCAACTCTGTGAGTGGAAAAAATATTTTTCCAAATATTAAGCATGCTTTTCATTATGTCCTATTAAATGCTATTCTTTTTAAAAGTCAAGTATATTTCCATTATTATAATGATGTATGAAATTCATAAAATGTTTAATCATGTTATTATCTTTAAAATGAGATTTCAAAAAGTGAATAGTTACGTTATGACGTTAAGATTATTAAAAAATGTTTATGTTATGTCATGAAATTAGTATGAAAACATAGTATATTATTAAATTCTTGCAAAAGTATATTATGTTACGTTATGAAATTCCTAAGAAAGGATGTTATGAAAGTTTTAAGAAAGCATGTTATAAGAATTATTTTAAAACCACCATTAGTACCTACGTGATTATTACCTGCTCTGCACTATTGTGATATGTTCCTCGGTGTAAGACTACGTTGTGTGATTACCCACTCTAGATCGGAAGAGATCTGTTCCATAATGTAAGACTACGTTATGTATAGGTCTTTAAGAACCATCACCTTGCACACATAGACTTTGGGTCGTGTATGGTAGTGTTAACCTTTGGGGCTTTCTCTACGTGCCTATGACTATGTTATATTATGTTATATGCTGGAAAGTATGCTTTGTATATCGAGACTACTCTTTACATGTGGGCTACTACTCGTGGTACTATTGGTGGATTTTATAATGATTCTTTAAATGAAATGATTTCCATGATCTGGTATTTTAACGATTTTATGATGATTCTTCACGTGAAATGATTTCAGATATGTCAGTATTTCATGATGAGTAGCCTTTGGTATTATTTAAGTAAAGAAAAATTTTTCTGAAGCTCATTCAAAATTTCTAACATGTTAAATTATAGCGATGTATTATCAAGTTCAAGAGATTTTAAAAAATAAAAAATATGGAAAACTATATACATGTATTTGCGAACTTATCCATTCACTGGGTTACCAGCTCATACATTTGTAATGTTTTTCTTATAGGGAGGATCGAGTTTGAGTATCTATTGGATTACCTGTGGAGTTCTCAGCTGGCCACCATTATATTGTACTAATTTAATATTTGTGTTACACTTTTAACATATCTGCTAATCATGGTTGGAAATTAGTTTACTAAGTCATTGTTTTCAAAATCATTCAAACTCTGCGCAACTGTATTTCTCCACATGCATTTTGGTATTGATAATTGTTTCAGTTCTAAATATGCTGAAAAGTGCTCCAATTCCGTGACTTGGTAATGAGAAAATTTGTTGAAGGAAAAATCATATCTATTTCATTTTATATGATTTGTATGGATGGTTAGTATTATGTATTAGTATATGTGGTTTTGTTGTGGATTTTTGAATTATCACATGTTGGATAAGTTCAATTTACCAGGGAAACTCTGTTAAAATTTTTATGAAGTCATATTAGTCTAGAAGTTTATGTAGCTTCAAGACAAGTTTTTAGTTTGCCTTGCCGGTAGGTCTAGGTCAAGTTGGTATCAATCGTCGGCGCACGCCACGTGTCAGGTCTAGTAGGATGGCTTGGGATGGGGCATATTATTATCTAAATATTTCTTTGTTGTATGATCTCAAATATTCATATCCCAACATGGAGCTCACTTGAAATGGAGGTTGTGGCCAGTAAAGCAAGAGTTACATTACATCTTATTTTCTGGTACATATGTCGACCGTTAGATGACAAACACATACGTACTTATAGAATAAATTCTAGCAATGCCTGTCCTTGAAGAGCTAGCTTGCTCTAGATGATCTTTTTTTGTGGCAAGGTTCTATCCTCATGGTGTCCAACTTACATACTTCTCTTCCAACTATGCTCTTAATGAAGTGAAGCAATTAAGTTTAATTGTTATAGAGGCAAGCTGAAAGAGAATACGAGCACTTTTGCTTTCTTTCATTTACTGCCTCTAAATTCATCTCCCTCACTCTATCCAAGCATGTTGGAAGAGAATATATATGAGCACTTTAATTCTGATATTACTGAAATTATTTCAGGATGGAGATGATGAGAGAGAAATGAGCTAGGAAGACGGCCAATGATGATGACGTGAGAAATATGACAATGATGATGACGAAGACAATGATTAAGCTTGGAGGAGCATATGTGAATAAGTGATTCACGTGAGAAAGATGACAATGATGATGACGAAGACAATGATTAAGCTTGTTTGATTTTCTTTATCAATTCTCTTTATAATTTCAACCACCACTGATTTGACAACTACTCATTTAACACCACAAATTTCAAACTTCTATTAAATTTACACCACTCATTTTACCTCATTATAATTTCTCATTGTAAATCAATTTCAATAATGAGAATCAAACATCCACATCAATCTGATAAAAATTTGAGAACAGCACTTTTATATTTATGCAACGTAACCTGGGAAATGTAATTGAAATAGTCACTTTTTATTGGTAGCCCTTTTGACACTGGATTTTGTATTGAATTTTAATTGTTTTTTATGTTTGTACGTTGTATTGAATTTTAATTATTTTTTATTATGTTTGTATGTAGTTTATAGATGGACGTCTTGTGTGTGTCTCATAAATTACCTTACTTATTCCTTTTTTTTATCTTTCTTCTTAATACATTTTGATAGAGTAATGGAAGTCGACCTTTATCAAGTTTCCTAGTCTGTCTAAGATTTTATTTAGCACTCTAATTTTTATTCCTTTTACATTTAGGATTTAATTATTATTCTTTCCTTGTGTTATAAGAACTAGATTTTTCACCCATGCATGATCTAGTGAAAATGTTATACTTCAAAAGTAGTGTGATAGGAGTTAACGCTTGATTTCATAAAACGGATATAAAATATATAACCTATACAAATAAAACATGGATGGTACAATAACAAATAGTATGTAATAACAAACGTGTATGAATAATAAGCAAATAATGGTGCTTACTGTATAAAATTGAGAAAACCATCTAAAAATACAATTTAATAACAACTATGATAACCCAAACTAAGACAGAAAATAAAAGATTGATAATAACATAGATTCATCACATAGATTCATCAATAGGAATTGATATAATAGGAGTCAAGCTGACAATGTTATTCCTTGATATGTGTAACTTGTAAAATGGTCAAAGGAGATATAAACCAAACGAATTATATATCGTCACGATTAATGGGAAAATGTGTACTAACAATGATAATAACCTCCATAGGTTGATAACTACTCAATCCAGTACGCATTACATAAATTGCAACTAATACTATCATAAGTGAAATATATATCCATTGAAAACTTCATTGATAGTCAATGTTTACATATATAAAAAACTTGAGTTGATGAAAGTATATAGAACACTATGATCTAATTACAATTTCCAATTCTAAATGTGAATGTGTCACAACTCACAACTATTGATAAGCTAAAAATAATGAAAATTAAAATCTTACAAGCAATTATAAGAATGTCTCATACTTACCACTTGACATAGAACAATTTGAATCAAGTAAAGATTTCAGATGAGTACATGAACATCCCTGAAGAGCATTCGGCAAAAAAAAATGTTAAGTATATATAAAGACAACAAAAGACACAATTAAGGAATCAAAGGTATGCAGTAATAATTAACTTACAATATTAATCCAAATTTCTAAAGACTTCATTGAACACAACATTGACAGTTTTGTTACTCCAATGCCCATCGCTATCACAAATCATAAACCTCAACCCCCTTCGACTTGTTACTCAAGAAACAACAATGTAGAGTTCACCATGACTAAAAATTGGTCTCTTCAAGAAAATCCCTATGTAGGAAAGTGATTGTCCCTTGCTCTTATTGATTTTCATTGCATATGATACCATTAATGGAAATTGACGTCGTTGGAATGTAAATGGCAATCTAATGTCAGACGGCGTCAACGTCATTCTTGGTATTAAAAACTCATCCCCTACATTGGGACCAGTTAAATTCCTTGCTTCTATTATATGACGACCCAGCCTGGTAACTATCAATCTTGTCCCATACATAAACCAGCCATAGGATCAATATTTCTCAACAACATCACTGGTACACCGACTTTCAATCGTAACTCATGATTCGGGACCCTAGAAGATCATATACCATTCAAATACTCAGGTGTGTGGAGATCTTTAACTAATTCACTATATGAATCAGACTTGCAGATCAAATCTGAGCTCAAGTAAGTCTTTTCAATAGAAGGATTTAGCGAAACAATATGTTCATTAACCATGTCAACCACATCAAGTGTTGGTACGAGAATAGTTCTACCATTTAGGAATGTACTATCACAACCATTCGCTAAGAAATTAGGATATGTGCTATTAACTATTGAAGTCACTGGATCACCTGAGTCATTAACCAAAAGGCCATCAGAAATTTCAAAATCAGCATAACCATCATCTTTACCAAAAACTCTATCGTCACCAATGCTTGAAATCCAGTCTGAGAAGGCTTTCAACTCAGTACATTTGTTGCCATTTCGAAGACCTTCCAATCTCATATTTTTCGTTAGTTTCAAAACTTTGCAATGATTCCACAAATCTGATGAATTAACAGATGCATTCACAAATCTTGTCTACTTCCCTTTGGTATAACAGGTAGTATTTGGTGAAAGTCACCTCTAAACACTAATGTTTTACCTCTAAATGGTTGACTCATACTAAGAGCATTGTGTTCTCATAGGATATCTCGCATACTTCGATCAAGAGCCTCAAAACAATACCTATTCAACATGGGTGCCTCATCTCATATGATAAGGCTCGCCTTCGTTATCAATACAGCAAGTGGGCTTCCTTGTTTGATGTTGCAAGTAGATTCTTTCGTTGGGTTGAACGGGATCGCAAATCTAGAATGTGCAGTTTGACCTCCTGGTAAAAGGAGAGATGCAATACCGCTTGAAGCAACATTTAACACAATATCTCCTTTAGACCTCAATGCCACCGACAGAGTGTTCCACATGAATGTTTTGGCTGTCCCTCCATATCCATGCCAAAAAAAACACCCCTCTTCCGATCTCATTAACAGATTTCATGACGGTGTCATAGGCACTGTGCTGTTCATCTGTTAACTTGGACAACAACTCTTCATGTTTCTTAGCCAATGCTTCTTTATCATAACATTGCTCTTCATGAATCAAACTATTCAAATCATCTGTTTGAATGGCATCAGTAGGGTAAGGCATACAATCATAGTCACAGAGGCTTTTACCTCTCTTTTTCAACAACTTTTTAACCTCAACCACTGCAAGATTTTGTGTATCTTCGTCGGATAATTGAAGATCTGGGGAAATCAATTATGCTCAACTTAGCCTAAAAGTTTATACTTATTTAGGCAAATCACATAGGAAGTAAATGGAAAGCACATTAGAATAGCATAAAAAGTATATATTGAATTTACCTTGGAGTTTCATATTTTCCGTTGATTGTAGAGCACATCATCTGACAGATATGACCAACATTTATCCCAAACGTACTCAGGTCTAGAGAGACAATCGGACATCAATAAAGTCGCGAATAAGTTTCTCAAAGAATAAGCTAAACCCCATTGACTAGCCTCGTCTATTCCATCAATATACTCTTTATCATTGTCAAGAATACCACGAGCAAAATAGGCATCCCTGAATGTATCGTACACGACACCATCAACAGTTCAAAGCTCTTCATAACTTGTAGCACCTCGAACGACATTCAAGAGAGTTCTAAGGTAATACTTCTCTCCAGCACGAGGCTGTACAAAGAAAACCCTACCAATAGCAAACCGATGTTGTCTAGGTACCCACTCTTTTGTTTTCGGTCTCCAAACAAAATTTTTTGGAAATTCGTCATATGTTAACTTTCTTACCTCCAGAAATTTCTTAATTGCTTCCATCCAACCGATAAACTTGCTATGATGCACAGATGGTTTATTAAGAATCACATCATCTGGGTCCCCAATCTGCATAAAGAATATTTTGCTCTTCTGGCAAATGAAACCTCAAGCGTTCAACTGGTGTATCCTTGTATTGAACGTTGAAGCCTAAGATCCTCCAAACAGCTTCACACGTAGAAATGTATCTGCAGTCATAATACATGGCTATTTCATCAACCCTCTTCTCTGATTTAGAATTTACAGTGTTACTAAAAGAGACTGTAACGCGATCATGACCCTTGTTGATGTACTTGAACAGGTATTTAATTAACTTAGATTGGTTACACCACTCAATGTTTATGTGAGCTCTATACTTCAATAGAAGGTACTTGTTGTGTGAGATAACGTATCTGTTGTCAACTTCAACACCATTTTTTTCAATTCTTCGATGATTGTTAGCTCGTCTATAAATGCGATAGCCGTTTCATCAATTCTGGTCTGCTCTACGAACTTCTTAGGAAAATGCTTTGAATAATTACCTTTATCCATGCACGGGGACTTGGGGTTCAAATGTCCATATGGACCATAAATCATTAAATCTCTAAAGGCATTATAGTATTCAGGCTCATCTTTCTCGTCTGGGATCTCAACTGATATAATTCTGTCAATATCGACCGGATGAAGAGACCTTTTTGGGTGAGATAGAAACAACAAAATATGCACATGGGGTAGCCCCCACTTTTGGAATTTTACAGTGTATATCACTGCGAAGTATAAAGAGATAAAGATTAGCTAAATGATTGAAGAATAATTTAGTTAACGTAAAGTAATAAAATTATTGATGGCAAGACATGAAAGGATGATTATTATAGTAAAACAATAAAAAGAATTAATTACCAGCTCTAATTTCACCAAAAATCTTATTCTTCTTAAAGTCCTTGATCATGTGATCTAGCTTGACTTTAAATATCCTGCAGATGATGTCAGGATGATCCTTCGGTTTCAAACCCCTTTTATCAACAAATCAGGTGATCTCTAGCCATTTAGGATTGCAAGTAAAGGTAATGAACAAATTGGGATAGCCGGCCCATCTACAGATCGCCATAGCATCTTGATAATTCTATAGTGTGTTGCGTGCACCACGAATGAATGTCTGAGGTAATATCACTCGCTTCCCAAGTGTTCTAGTATCAGTTTTCCCCTTTTCAACTGCATCAGCCAAGCCTTTGTACATTTCACACCGTAATTCCTTCTGATGAGATCGAATATATTGCAGTCGAGATGACTCAACCATTGTGTATCCATGGACTATAAATTGCTGAAATAGTCTCTTAGACTTCAAGATGTATGATGATTCATCAACCCGCTCTTGTAGCCTAAAAGCAAAGTACTCCCTTTCTGTGACTATGTTTCTCGAAGATGCAGATGTTGAATCTGAGATCCCTTGCTTGATATCATTTCTATAGCCATCCTGTCCAAAAGGAAACAGCAATTGGTATTGAAGACCGAGGTACTACGAGTGCAACTCATTGATCCGCTAAAACTTTCCTCTTCTGGTTTGGATGATAATGTCTCGGTCCCTTCAAGAAGAGTTGAGATTACCCTCCACTATTGCAGCGACTTCTTTTTTCTCAGGAGGGGTGTACATCTTTCCATCTCTATTCCGTTTAGCAATAAGCCTCAGTTTTATGTTAGCAACCTCATTTTGATAAACTCTGTCTCTAGTCATTTTGAACCACTGAGCTAAGATATTGTTTGAATCGAGCGTCCTCTTTAGCTCGGCGACAATATCCTCATGTAAGATGTTTTCACTGGATAACACCCTAAAAGAAAATAGGTGAAATTAGGAACGACATATCTTGTACATTCAAGGTTAGAAAAATGTACAACTTAATTATTCATAGAGGATAAGCATAATAATCTTACCGAACATAATGAATTTTGTTCGCAATCTCATTTTCACCATCAATAATCCATATCTGGGCAAATTTGGGTGCTTCGCCACTCCGAGGCAATAAAGTACCAATCATATGGTGATTCTCACAATTTATCCTAAATATAGGTGGTGGACTTCCAGTGTTGTAGCGCTTATCAATTTTGCCACCCATTAAGTGAAGGAGAACACCGCGTTGTAAGAGCATAAATTCTCAGTAAAATTTTTACTCCTTTCATCACTACCATAAAGTAAATCCTTAAGAAGTCTAGGTGGTTCCTTCATTAGTGGTAAGACAACTTTTCCTTTGACGCAACACAAGGAAAACTCTGGATTCTCTATGTCACTACCTTTGTTGGATATCTCGTCATAACAGAAAAATGCTCCACAATATGGACATTCTTTTGTCGGGTTTCCAATGTCATAATATTCTGCTTAGAATATTTTGTACACGAATTAAGAATTATTTGCAACTTGATAAGATTAGGAAAAAGTGAATAATTTATTATCTCGAAAAGCAATAAAAAATAGGGAATACATTATTCATATTTTTATATGCCACATGATACATAGATAAAACACATAACTTACCGAAATTGTCATCAAAACGGACATTTATTGAATTGTAGCTATCATGTAGGTAATATAAAAAGTTTGGGATCTTGAGCTTAAAACATGATCAATATATATAGCATTGGACACATTAATTTTCTAATAGATGTTAAAAATTGTTTATATTAAACTATAATTTGATTAGAGGTGTAAAGTGTTAAGTATATTATTTTGTTTTATTTAGGCAGAGCACGCTGAGAGTGAATTGTAGGACAATTAAAGACCTTTAGTTAATAATTTTAGTTTGCATGTTGGACTCATGTTCACCATTAAACAACATCCAGATGTTGTTTTTAGTTTAAAGGCTATTTAGTTAATTATTTTTAGATTACTAATAATTGATTTAAAATTCAACTTTGAACAACAATGGAGAGGTGTGCAAATTTTATTTAACAATAAACAAAATTAATTATTTATTAAATTCGAATTAGTCAAAATAATTCAAATTTAGTAGAATTATTTTTAGATTAGTTGATTTTAGATTTCAAATTCAACCCTGAACAATATCATAGATGTGTACATTTTTTATTAACATTTAGTTATTTTAAATAACCAATTATTTTATCACTTAATTAGTTGATATGTAAAACTTAGTTCCCATAATGATAACAAAGCACTATTTATCTATGTTATTATGTTGAGCTAATCATTTCATTTCAATAAGAATATTAAGTATTTAGTTAACAATATATTGGCATTTATTTCAAATTCAAGATTATGCTTTTTTAACTGTATTTTATTTTTTATTTTTTCTTGTGATCTATTTTTTTTTCTCGTTAACATCTAGATTTGAGTTAAGAATCACTAAATAGACTATAACGAAAATATTGTAAGAACACCAACTGGGGACAAAACAATGAACATTATATTCCAAGGATAGTATGAAAGAGAAAACTTACCAGTATTTGACAAATCCGCATACTTAAGATCTTCCACTGTATTGTAATAACAACAATAAGCAAGTTATAGACAATGTATTAAATTTTCTAATATTTTTTTAAGAATGTACAATCATGTATACATACCTTCAGAGATGGAATTTTCATCATTGCTAATTAAACAATCGTCAAACAACTCCCTATATCTACATTCTAAGTAAAAAAGGAGATTGTCAAATACTATAGAATAATATGAATCATAAAAATAGGAAACCCCGAGCTAAGAGCCCAGAATTTAAGTTCAGTTACTGGAAAAGGTATCCAAATAGTGAATTAAAATATAGAAAGTAATGAGTAAAAATACTCTAAATTCTCACCATAGCCTCCTTCCTCGTCCTCTGGGATTACACGTTCATTTGCATGTCCTATAATTTATAATATAGAAAAAAGTTGACTACACATTCTACACCTGATCATTAAAGTGAATTGAATATCATTGTTTATAAGTTCGAATACAATTTACTTGATCTTAAAATAGGAACTCACGCAAATTTGATGGAGCGGCATTTACACTAATAGCATCAACATTGATTGGATGAAAAGCACCCAAAACATCACTTGATGTAGAGCAAATATTTACTTCATGTAGTACGGTCTCGTCCTTCATCTGAGTTGGGTGCCTTAGAGGTTTTATCGAATAATCATGATCATGGGACACTCTATAACGATTAGGACTATCGACACCTACATTTGATACCATAAGTGAAATAGACAACTATTTAAGTCAATTGGGTTTCAAAACAATTCATAAAAATAAACAATAACATAATACACATATTTAAGTCAATTGTCCAAGATAGAAAAATGAACTGAAACAAAGAAGCAGACGAATACAGTTTGTCTACAAACATGAAGTCTATGTGTGCATTAGAATGAAGATATTGACTTACATAAATTTGTTGCAACATTACTGTCCTCCATGTACTCAACATTTAAGGGAAGAAGAGAATCTAAATCATCATTTGAAGAAAATTGAACAGGGATATCATGGACCATATGATGTGCTATATTTGTCACAATCGGTGTCGTCCTAGTTACTGTATCAATCCATTTGTTATGTTAAGCAATAGATAAAACAAATAAAGTTTGAATTAAAGTTAACTATCCACAAAATTGCTACCATTAGTCAAGTCATGAAGTGGAATTCGTGAATGAGAGTCTGCAAGTGCGAGCATTGGATTTTCAGAAGAAGATGCAAGGTTGTTGTCTTGCATATTAAATTGACGCGATCTATTCATTCCAATGGTATTAGGGTCTGTTAAAATATCACTTTAAAATATTAATAACCAATTACTTAAGTTCAATATGGCTAGAGATTAATTCACAATGATGAAATACATAGAGAGATTACTCACCATAATTCTCATCACGCTGTTGTGCACTACCATTGGAAATGATGGATGACTTAGTTAGATTCCTCATTTATATTTATAATTAAAAGTAAATGGAGGATACCAATAAATAATCAAAAGATGGCATTAAGTTAATGAATAATTGTGAAATAACAAAAAAAGTATGCATCTCAAATTGATATTGCAACCGGGCAGTAGTTTATGGCAAGAAACTCTACGTCAAAGTATTACACCTCAATACGTCTCCTTGTATTATAACAACAGCAGTTTGAAAATTCCTAAACTAATGTACCTCGATGTATTGCACCTCAATACGTCTCCACTATTATTCCTGGCTATTTTGATTGCGACACTTGGGCGTCTCATTGAATTAGAATCCTTCTGCAAATTGCAACACAATGGACAAAATTGATTGCATATTCTTCAGTCGTGGACAAGTAGAATAATTTATAACCTAGGATCCCATAAATTATAATTTAGTAAATGAAATAAATGATATGTAGGATATTTAATGAGTTCGCCGACTCTTTAAGTGCAATCGAGGATTTTCGACAATTGAATTCATATACTGTGTTTAATTTTTCCTTAAAATTGGCTGTTCTTTGTAGCGTTGACATTAAAATATACAAATTGCCAAGTATGGACAGCCCGAGTCTAGGAGGATCGCCTACATTTATTCTTGAACATGAAGGGTGAGACTGTTGTGCCGTATGAATATGCAGATACTTGCCTTTAGTTTATTAGTTATTTGTTTCATATAATGTTATCTCGCATGCTGTCATCGTTTGTCACGCTGTTGTTAATTTTATTTTTTATATTTGAATATTCTTCTTCGTTTGGTTATTGAATTGTGTTGTTTAACACTGTTCAATGGGCTGTTTCAGTGAAGTTTGGTATGTTTACTACAAATATGTAATCAAGGCTCATTAAACATGTTCTAGCATGTTATGCACGTGTTCCATTCTTTCCTAAATTCGGGGTTAGATTTGAGAACCCTTTTAATTAAATTCCTAAATTTTTGCAGAACTTGCTTAAAACTTCATAATGAAATTCTATATAGGCTTTGTTCTTTGTAGCTAAAATTTTAGCATTTTGATAAAAAGAGATTGTTGCTTGAGATGTGCTGGAAAAGCGGATAGAGATTATAGGAAGAACCTCATTTATTTATAGCATGGAGAACCTCAGAGTGAATCCGCAAAGACTGAGAAAGTGCATCTCATATAGATGATGATGATGAAGCTATAAAAAAATAAAGGCATACAGAGAGAGAAGGCATCTATAGTTTTATAAGAAGAAAATGCACGTATGGAAAAGAACTAACACAAAGCACAAAAAATGGATAAATATCCAAGATACGGTCTACGACATGTTGACATCCAACTCCTGCTACTTCCATCTCCTTTATCAGACAAACTCAGATATATATTTTCCCACTTTCCCAACTCACTGGAAATAGATGCAGCATTTTAACATATGTATCACAAAATCACATGATATAAAAATGAATTAACAAAAAATCACATATGTATCATAAATACGTATCATAAATCAAATGATATAAAAATGAATTAATGAATTAACTAAACAACATCCAAGTTCCTCATGGAAACAAATGAAGTCCAAAAAAAAAGAAACAGGTAAAGGAAGAACTACACAAAATAAAAATCAATCAACACTGCACTCAATCAACACTACATTGGACAAAATTTTCAGTGATTCTGCCTCGTATAAAGAGAGACCTACGCGAACTAAATAACAAATTATTTAGTCCATAAGTTATTCTCCCCAGTTACTTCATAAGTTATAAAATAAATAAATAAGATTTACTCACTTATAAAGCAACTCTTAGTCTCAGAAACAAAATTTCCAATTTGGAACAATAAAAAGATTGTATTTCAAAATTTGCTTATTTAAAGATGCTCTATTTGTATATTGCAATGATGCTGACAAATAAAAATAAACTAAAGTTGGTGTTTAATTGCAAAGTTCAACATAGAGGAAATTAAGTGCTCTTGAAAGTTCCAGATTGTCACTCAGTACCCAGCAACCATATGACCTTTAAATGTCTTTCTAATCGAGTCTCTCGACCTTGACCTTTTTGAGTTTATTGGTTGACATCTGTATAGCCTCACCATCACAACTACTGACTGAGCCATGCTCTTCCGATCTCTTTGAGGGAGTCTTATACGTGTGACCTTGTTACCCATGACAGAGTCAATTATCTATCACATAAACAATGCCTAAGCATTAAAAACTTAATAGAAATAGGCAAACTTTAAAATCTAAGCAAGAGTGAGGTATTGTATACCATACTACCATTCTGCGAAGGCTTGGAAAACATTCGATCTCAAACTCTGAATCAGAGTCAACATCCTACAACAATGAGGTATAGATCAAATTAAGCAACTAATAATTCAAAAAGTATTAAAACAGAAAGCAAGGGAGGAGATATTACATTGTTAATGATATGGATATCAGCCGCACAATACGCTCCATACTTTTCAATTGTAGCTGGATAATCAACCACAGAGTCAACACGGAAGACATCCTTCTTTTCTGAACTGTCAGTCTTAGTGGCAATTTTGAAAATCAGCTTCTTGGAGACCAACTCCATTATTACTGGAAGACAAACCCTTAGATCAACCAATTCCTAGCAATCAGAGGGGAAAAAAATGAAAGCCGTGGACTTGAAACACTTGTTCATGTAGGTTTAGGGAATGAAAATAGTGCAGTAATTAACTATTAATTATTACCACTGCCATCTGATTACGAAGCTCCAAAGCTATAAAACCAAAAAGCTGCTCACACTGTTTCTCCCAAAGTGTGATGTGGCTTCCTTCTCCTTTCCCTTTAGCATAACACTCACAGTGTATCTCCAAGTACCGGAAGAATTGATAGCTCAGCATTTGAGATCGGAAGAGCATACTGTTTCCCATGTATTTTCAACTTTTTAGCACACCCTTCAGTAGGACAACCATAGTATGACCAATTACCCTTAGAAAGAATACTAACAACTGTACCTACAACAAAACATCCTCGGACCTGATTTTCAAGGAAACATTGATCAGGATAGATGAGTGAACAGAAAAAATACCTCAACGGTATTAAGTAATTGCTCAATGCTCTTAACCTCCGAAGATTCTAACTCAGCTAACACTGACTCACAACTGTACATAGACAGTTGGGCTGCAGTTTGAGATGAGCCTTCGGTGCCATTAAATACTCTATAAAACGATAAAAATATTAATTATATTTGTGTCATCAGTAATAGGCAAATTTGAAATCTATTTCAAGTAACGTAAGAGCTCACTTGGTAGTAAACACGTTGGCTTCCGGGATAGTAGGGTTAATTATTAGCCTAGTCGCATTGTAAGAGTTTGATATGCCAAGCGCTACCCATCACCAATGACAATCCATTTGAAAGTAGTACACATTATAAATAATAAAAAACACACTTTAAATATCTAAAATACTTCAGAAAGAAAACTTACTATGGAAATAATTGATTCAGCAGAGTTGGAGAACCACGACAATAAGTTCATTGACACGTGGGGTCAGAACCTTGCGCATCTCAGCTGCATAATCATCCCACAACATCACTGGAATGCAGTTTTTACTTCAAAGAGAAAACAACAAATAGTTAATATTAATTCAAAGAAGGAAAAAAATTAAGAAAACTAATATGGACAAATCAGTACTCCAAGTCTTCGAGATTAAAGTTCACTTTGCCAGTGGATGTGGCAACTATCCGTGCTCGTTTAGTGGGTATGATTTGGCCTATAATATCTAATAGAAAAAATAAAGAAGCCAGCTGATTGAGTATAAGACTTAATATATACTATCAACAAATATCAATGAGTAAGAGCAATACCAAAAAGGTCAAATTAAGAAGTCAGCTAACCGAGGATAAGACTTAAAATATACCATCAAAAAATATCAATGAGTAAGAGCAATACCAAAAACGTCAGTGTTATTCTTGGGATTCAAACATCATTGAAAGGTTTGAAATTATAGAGATGCAATTGAAAATCTAGCCATTCTTCAATGGATTGCTCTATTACCTGTGTCTTCTATTGGAAACCTAATTTCCACTCATGTTGTGTTGGCTTATAATAAGGATCACTTTTCTCCGCTGAAAAGTTCTTCATTGCATACAAACCATGCTCACGGATTTGATTTTCAAATGTGGCAATGAAATCTACTCCAATCGTTACATGGATCCTTCCACCCTATGTAATTAGGTGAAGGAGATGATGATAGTTAATTAAACACATGGTACGTTATATTGCGTGCATGAATGACAAAAATAATGATAATTAACAACTAAGTTTTATTTTCAATTACATATTTTCTACTAAAAATCAATTTCCGCACTTCCACATGATCTATAACTACAATCTACTATGCACTTTTCTTTAAAAAAATCAGTTTTCAATAAAGACATCTAGGCAAAAAGCTCTAAGAGAACATTTTTCTATCTAGCTAGCATGTCAAAATGACTATCAGCAACATATAGCATTGCGCAATCAGGTGAACGAAGTAAAAATAAAGAATGATCGGTTTATCAAATATTTTCCTATAGATTTCTTGCATGAGCATGCAATTCATCCGTATGGATGTAGAAGCTATTCAAAAGAAACATGATCAAGAATATGGGGTATAACTATTGAGTACCCACTATCCTCTTAAAAGCTAACTAGTTTTATGTACCCGTACAATGCACGGGAAGTATATATTTTTAGAAATAAATAAACTATATTAACAAAACTGTCAAAACTCAATTATCAAAATAGCATCAATTATGCATACTCTAATGAGAATATACTTTATAAGAGACGGCATATTAGTATCAACATGATAAAAGATAATTCTTTCGATTTCCTTCCTTTTTCTTTTTCTTTTTTTTCTTTAAAAGGGTAATTCTTTCAATTTAAATCACTATAAATTTTGTAAAATTTCTTTATATATATGTAAAATAAAAAAATATAAACATATTATTGTGTAAAGACCTCTGAAGAAAAAGCAAACTACTAAACTACTTTAACACAAAGACACAAGATTACTTTTTAAAAAGGAAACTTTATTTTAACTGTGACACAGCTAAATTTTTGGCCAAATTCCGCACAATTCAGCAAATAATGATAATAATAATAAATAAAAACTGTATATCTCTTTTTTACCCAAGCATTTCATCTACTTCTTTCCATGCCTTCAAGAACAATATAATTTCTTTTTTCTTTTTTTATTAAATCAGAAATGAAATATGCAAATCAACGCTTTGGCTCAAAAGAGAAAAAACCTTGTCAAATTTATGTTTTCACTCTTATGTCTTCTCACAAATAGAACTTCTCACAACTCTTATGTCTTCATCCCCTCTTGCAGCTTTAATTTCCAACAATGCTGCGGCAAAAATGAAGATAAGCTGAACCCTAAATCCTTTTTAAAAGTTAATAGACCAATTTACTCAGGCCAATTACCTGATATAATAAGCATCACTCAAGGAGCACAGTAACAATCTATAACACAATTCCTAACTCCTTTTGCAAACAATGAGGAACCTAAAGGTATAATGTTTATTTCTTGTCTAGTAAGGAAAAGTCTACAGCCTTGATGAGATCATGTAGAAGAAAATACCCAGGAAAGTAATCTGGCTCCAATAATATAAAAGTTCTCATAAAACTAAATAAGATAATTATCAATAAATACAATACACAACAATGAAAATCGTTTAAAAAGAAAACTAAACTGAAGTTAATTATTTAAATTAGATTGTTCACATATCATTTCTCCAACCATTAAATTAAAATAAGCACAAAACTCAATGTTAAATGAAAAAGAGTCTCACCAATGAAATGTTAACAACCAAATGCTCAAAACAGATAAATGTGTTCCTTTATCAAGAAAAATTATGCTTATATCCATTTGGCAAAGAAATTATTATTTTGTTAAAGGGCAAAGAAATTTGTAGCTTCCAAGGAGCCTCGCACTATCTAAGGGAATAAATTTGGTTAGAAACATGGAAAATAGCTAAGTTTGCTTCACAATTTTGACTGGGAAAAGATTACCAATTCTTAATCAAGGAAAATCCTTGCTACCATTTTGGTGAGAAATTATGCTTAGATTATTAGGCAAATTATACTTAGCAAAACTGAAAACACTATTAGAAGTATACAATCATGGGAAACAAAAGGTTTTACATAGTTCTTTTCATGTTAGCAACCATACTACGCCCAAGAGAGATATTGAAATACAATTCAACGAATCAAATAACATGATTGCTTAATGTGAATCATAGGGGAAAACCCATAAAAAAACAGCCTGAGAGAAAATTTATCTTGTTCCAAATCAGATGTACCTTATTACCAATTATTTCACGTCCCAAAGATTGTCTCGAATGTGATAATTTCATGTACTGATTGGACTAAGAAACAGATATGAATGACTTGGTTAATAAGATTACTATAAGAAAAGAAGGGCCATGTTTTCCTTGTAACCAACCACTCTAGGAAAAAAGAAATAGAATCTGTAGCAGCAATTAAAAATTGAATAAATAGCCAAATGATTCTCATCTCCCCACTTAAGATTCCTATTTCTGCTGCATGACTAAAATGGAGAAAAATATACCCTCACTACAAAAGCCAAGATGGCAAGATGATGATTATTATTATTATTATTTTGAGATGGAAGAAGCCAAGATTACTAGTTTTTCATATATTCCAGCAATGTCATAAAGAAAATCAGAACAATATCTTAGTATTTACCTATTATGCCTACCGTGTTGACCAATAATTATAACTTTGCAGAAGTCGAAAACACTATTAGAAGAATACAATCATGGGAAACAAAAGGTTTTACATAGTCCTTTTCATGTTAGCAACCATATTACGCCTAAGAGAGATATCGAAATACAATTCTAAGAATCAAATAACATGAATGCTTAATGTGAATACAATGATGTACATAGATTTGAATGCATTTCATTGCACCTTCACTCTAGGTTTAAAAAAAAGCAAAGAAAAGTGATGAGAAAAATTAGGAAAATTGAATAGCCACGACGTATGAAAGCATTCTTTCAAAAAAAAAAAAAAAGGCTAGTTTAATGTTCCAATGCGTTAATTAATTAATTAACCAAAAAATTTTAAGGCAGCAACAAATAAAAATAAAAATAAAAATAGAAAAAATGGCAGCAAAGTTTGGAAATTGTCAAACTAATTTTCTCTCCAATCATCATTCTATTAGTACAAATTAGCGGAAAATAGACACATAAACAATGTAAGAAAACAATCCAATTCATTAAAACATTAGAACCTAAAATTAAGGTCGATCTATATTTTCATTCCATCTATGATTTTTAGTATCCACGGAGAAACAATCAATTTTAAAGAGAAAAGTCCTTAAATGGACGCTGAAAATGACCCAGCCAAAAAAGAAAAAAAACAGCAGATTAGGCAGAAGATTACAACAGGCAACCGAGTTGCCCGAGGAGAAGACAAAAAGGTAAAATAAAGGGGCAGTTTCACCACCGGTTTCCACCACCGCCAGTTTCGCCACGCCCCCACCTCAATCCCAACACAAAGACTCAATAGCCTACCTAACCACTCCAACTCTAGCCATCAACCATTTCATAGAAAGGCACAAACTTGAAGAAGAATATTAAAAAAAGAAAAAGAAAAGAAAAATGGAATTGAAACCTGATTAGGATTGTCAAGTTGCTCTATGAATCTGGAATTCCCCACTCCTCAAGATATTTGACATTTTCGAAAATGTCCAATATCTTTAAAGCTTACATCTGCACCTAGAAATTACTTATAATAATTGCACAAAATTCTATTTGAATTCATAAAATTTTAACAAAAATATTACTCTAGAAGACATTAACTTAAGTTCAAAATCAGGTAGCCTTTGATTTTTTCTTTTCATTATATATTAGTGTATCTCTTTGGCAACAATTCCTTCTTATTTTTATTGTTATTATTATGTTTTTTTATGGTAATACCAAATGAAAAGCAATTCTGGTTGGATTCAACTATATAATCTCTATTCATAGTAAAAGAATAATAACTAAAACTGGTAAACCAAGCGATTCACCTCCTCCCTTATTGTGGATAACAGCCCATCACTCCATTGCTCTCCACTTGAACATGCTTTTGCAAAATACTCAACATTGTTTGTTTATGTATGTTTTAGTATTTATTTTGAGAAATTTCAGTGACAAAAAATTTCAGTGACGAGCTAATAAAATGCAACATTAGTCTTGTCGTATATCTAAATTTGCAATGTCTATGTCAAATATCTTTAATCAAGCATACTTACATTATCTGTATCTAGTTCTCATATTATTTCTTTGCATGATTATGTGTTTATAGATTAGGTTCAAATCTTAATGAAGATATAACTTAGATGCTGAAGAAAATTGATTGTCTCATTTCAAAGAACACACTACGGCAGAACAAATTCATGAAATTGACGAATTATTAAATTGCTTAGCATGTCTAAGCAAAAACTGATCCCCAAAACTCTAAGATTCACCAAAGGGAAATCGAAAAAGAAAATAGTACCTGCGTATGGAAAAGCTCAGGGCTTTGATCCATCCAACCTTGTCGCCGAAAACCATCAGACTCTGAATACAGACAACGCTGGAAACCACAAAATTTCAAGACAATGTTGGTCGGACCCCCAATGCTAAGCAAAAGCCCAAGATTTTACAAAAATATATGTATCAATCTCTTACCGGAAAATATTTCAACCCATGCCTTCTGCAATTGTGATCGAGAGGACGGCCGGCATGTTTAAGGGGAGGACGGCTAGGGCTGAGAAGAATAGATTTCAGGGATGAGGGGTGAATCTCACAGAGTGCAGGAAGCATCGAGTGGGAAACCCTTCTGCGTGAATCCCTTCTGCTAAGCGGAAGCGGTGCCGCGATGGAGAATCCGAAGAGGAAGCGGTGCAACGGAACCCAAAGTGGCAGTAGGTGTGAATAGAACATGGTTTTGAAAGTCTTACCATCGAAGCTAAGCAGTTTCAGGGAAGAGGAGTGAATCTCTTGCACAGAGTGCAAGAAGCGTCGTGTAGGAAACCCTTCTACGTGAATCCCTTTTGCTGAAGCGGAAGCGGTGCCGTGGTGGGGAACCCGAAGTGGCAGTAGGTGTAAACAGAACACGGTTTTGAAAGTCTTACCATGGAAGCTAATCGAAAGGAAAAATGAAAAACCAAAGCTGGTGTAAAAAGACCAAAAAAACCCTGCTGTAGGCGGGAAATGCCAATCTTCTTGAGGAAGAAAGCAGCCACTCTAGTAGATAATCTAGATTCATTAATACCTAATTAGCATATCAAACTATGTTATGAAGTAAGCTACTGGAAATGTTTACAGGTAATGTTTGTTAAAGAAACTTCTTTTTTTTTTTAACTTTTACTTTTAAACTATAAAAGATTTTCACTAATGTATTTACTACATGCATGTTTTGCAGTACTTAAAAGATATATGTTTCTAGGTAATTGGTGAAGCAAGTGTGAGTTTGCGCATGTATAAGATAGAAGTTGAGAAAAGAACATGGCACATGATTAGAAATTTATATAAGAAGCTGATAATTACATTAATAAAAGGAAAAAAAGAATTGCTTTAAAACTCGAACAACTATAACATGTTTCCTGTGCAGGGGAGTCGAGACACCAACATCGTCCCAAACATATTAAAAAATAAAGTCTGCAAGCTACAAAGGAAGTGTGTACCATTACAGTGTGGTATCATTTTTCACTCCCAAATATCATATTCTCAACACTTTGTAATAGACAAAGAATAACATACAATAGAAAAAAAAATCGTTCCACATAACAATGCATAGACTTCAACCGTCACCAAGCCCCCAAAAAAAACACAGTGCATGGACTTCAAATGGTCTACCTTTAAGAGAAAAAATTCTAGCTCACCCTCTTAAGGACTAAGTAGTCTAATCATATCTCCAACCAATCCAAATTTTGAATAAACTATGATCGTGTTAACAAGTAAACAAAATATAAGTTTCTACTACACTAATGCATATGCACACGTATGCATAGATAACATAATTTGAAGTAAAATCAACTGATGTCCAGTGACTCGATTCCAATTAAACAGCAAGCAACTCTTTGTAATTTAAATGGCAAAACCTTTCGATCTTGCAAAAGCAAATCAAGAGAAACGTTCTCCTCTGGTCTAAACTTGGACCGGACATGCCAGCGTCGAACTACCCGCACAAGAAACTACCACTTAGCATATCGGTCATCAACGTCACTCAGTAACATCATCTCAGTATTCTTCGATTCTATTGCAATGCACCAGGAAATCGTGTCTAGAACTGATAAAACCCCTATGCTATGACTTTCGAATGCTGAGAGAAATTTGAGAAATAAGTAGGACTTTAGAGTAATTGATAAGTATTAGGGTTAATAAAAAAATCCCTAAAGAAGGTGGGTTTCAAGAAGGAATAAATCGCAGAGAAATTCCCTAATAGAGGTATAATCGTGTAGAAGAAGGTTGCCATAGATGGATGAAGATTGATTTGGGAAGTTTGAAATCTTATCATTTCAGAATTAAATTTAGCAAAAGATAGGAGTGATTTGAATCTTAAAAATTTGGAGTAGATTAGGATATACGAAGATGGAATCTAATCGGGTTGGTGCCGAAATCATGGATCCCTTAATGAAAATGCGTAATGAGGAAGAATGCATAAGGACGAAGAAACGATGCACAAAAAACGAAGAACAAAAATGTGAAGAGATAAAGGTGCGGTCAAAAAATCTAAAGAAATCTATATATATTAGTAGTAATAAACAAATGGAATACGAATGTATTAGTAAAGTGGATAAAAATTGAAATTCTAGCTCATTAGCAAAAGACAAGCCCATTAGAAATATTTAAGCAATGTCTGGTCCATTTAATGAGCATCTGGAAAAAAAGTGTTATGCCCCAGACAAGCTTTTAGGCAGGAATAATAGGCTAATTCCACTAGACAATCAATCTAATTGTACCAGACAACTCCCTTTTAATATATATATATATATATATACACTAGGATTTAATTATTATTCTTTCCTTATTTTATTCCATTTATGTATTAGTTTTAGGAAGCTGGATTTTGATTATGAAATAGAAACATTGAGAATGTCTCTTTGTTATTCCAAGTATTCGATATTTTAAGGAAGCAATGAATATTTGAAGATCACTACAATTGGGTTAGTCTTAAAATCAATGAATTGTTCTTTAATATTCATTTTTTTTTAACGCTTCCGCTACGTCAGTTGGTATCAGAGTCCAGTATACGCTCCAAGAAGATGCCTCCAAGGAGATAATCGACTAACAATGCATTTCCTGATTATGCTCAAGGGAATGATATTTAGATCCGTCAATAGATCGACTTGTTGACATGAGGAACGACTTCGTTGGAGACCCAACAAGTTGAAATATGGGAGATTTTGACCCGTCAGCAGCTAGGATGTCATGGCGCGACACTTTGGAAGATTGGCGATACCAGTAGTGATGCTTGAGCAACGACCATAGGAGGCGGAGCTGGTTGCAGGCGCGAAGGTCGTGGCAACGAGGGGCGTGCTTCTTTGATTATGGAATTCTTTGTTGATGATACGAGATCCTCATAATCTAGATTCGATGACGAATCTTCTCAACCCTGGGAGGATGATGGAGTAATGGAAATCGACCTTTATCATGTTTTCAAGTTTATCCGGGATTTTATTTAGTACTCTAGTTTTTATTCCTTTTATATTTAGGATTTAATTATTCTTTCCTCCTGTTATTATAATTATGATTTAATTACTATTTGACTTGTTCTGTAAGTTAGTTGTCCTATAAATAAATCATTTATGTACTAGTTTTAGGAGGCTGAATTTTGATTATGAAATAGAAACATTGAGAATGTCTCTTTGTTATTTCACGTATTCAGTATTCTAAATAATCAATGAATATTTGAAGTTCACTACAATTCAGGTATTCTCAGAATCAACGAATTGTTCTTAAATATTCATTTTTTTCTTGCTCCCACTACGTCACATTTGATCTAGAACAAGATTATATATGTGCATCTAATTTTGAGAAATATACATTATTAGCCATGAAATGTTATAAGTTGAAAATAAGATTATTCCTATACAAGTAGAGCGAAGAATGAGTTTTGATAAAAAAAAGAAAGAGTTTTGTTATGTACAGAATGAAAGACACTATATCACAAGCTAATAAGGACTTGCAATATGTGAAGCCTCAACAAATTTAGTAAAATTGATCTAGTGCCATATATATGGCACCATATGGCATCACACAGCCATGATCTCTCGCATCGAGGCATGCTACATGGTTATGATGCCACATAAATGTATGGTACCATAGGGTGCCATATGTATGGCGCTAAAATGGGACTTGCAAATTTAGTTATTATTATTGTTGTTTATAGTTCGTTTTTTAATTCTTAACTAATCAAACATTCAACGCAATAATAATTTTCTAATGATCCTTTTGGCAATAACATATTTAGACTTGAACGATTCAATGTTATTTATTTTAATTTGTATCAGAAGTCTTTTATTGACAAGCGTAACCTCTATTTATCTCCCAAATGAACGAGGCTAGAAATTATTTCCTAACTATCTATAACTCAAGAAAATTAGGGAATTGAATAAAAAATGGTTTCTTCCCCCCACCCCACCCCCCCCCCCAAAAAAACTTTTTTGCAACTCTTAATCATTAATTAAAATATGAGAATTTGATATTTTTATGTCAGATAACAAACCACTTGCTAATATATAATTGATCTAACACAATATGTATGGCACTATACAGTGTCATACGGCTATGTGGCGTGCATCGGGACACGTCATATGGTTGTGATTTCCCATGTGTCGTACATTAGCATATAATACATATGTTGTCATACCATATGATACTAGATCGAGACTACTTGCTAATACGCACTGCGTCATCAATTTGCAACTTATTAAATTCTCAAAATGTAATGAAATATCCCAACTTAAACTCCAACTATAGATTGGTGCCTACACGACGCTCTTCCGATCTCATTCTAAGGCAATATGGTCATGTGGCATATATCGAAACATTGGAAATCGCAACCATGTCACATGCTTCGATACATGCCACATGGACGTATGGCACCGTATGTTGGATCCGTAATCCAACGTTAAGCTTATATGTTAATAATCACATGTTGTAGATCGGAAGAGCGTCTGTAGGGAAAGAGTTAAGCCCGCTTAAAGTGATCTAATAAGGTTTCAATAATGTGGGCTTTAATGTATCTGATAGGTGTGGGCCTTTAATGTGTAGAGACCCATTAGGTATTTTCTATTTTAATGATGGGCTGAAATAGATAAACCATAGGGATAACCCGCATGTTATCTCGATATATACATTGGTAATGGTCCCAAGATTACACGTTCAAGAAATTCTATTATGTTTGGCACCCTATCTTCAGAGAGAAAACCTAAAGAAAATGTGTTGATCTGGAAGGCCAACCGCACGGCTCTAGATAATTAATCTTGTCTTTGGATTCAGGTATGCTTCTGTTTCTCTGGATTTTAATTCTCATTGTTTGGACGTGGGGCTAGGGTTTTATATGATGTTATTCACAAAACGTTTATCCCAACAAGTGGTATCAGAGCAAACTCATGTTTGATTCATGTAGAATTATTAGTGTTAATTTCAGAATCAATTTTGTTTCTCTAAAGGACTACGTATCCGATCATGATTGGAGTTGGTAAAGTTTTAATATTATTATGGCTCGTGTTTGTCATTACGTAAGGAAACGGGCGAATACTTATTTCTTTGTTTTAACTCCTGATTAATCATGTTGCAACATATACCAATTTCCAGCTATGAAAAGTCATAGTTTGTGACTTTGAATACGATTAATTTATTGGTTTTGTGTATGCGGTTAATGCAACCGTTACTTGGCGAATCTTGAATTTTGCATTCTGTTTGCAGCTGTATGTATTGAAATTAAAAAAAAAAAAAAAAAAGTTTTTGAAACCACGGATTCGGCAGTTTGAATTAGTGGGCATTCTTGGTCATTGATTCATTATTATAAAATTATTAAAAAGCTTACATGTATGCATAACATGCATATGTAATATTTGATTTTTTGTTAACTTCGATTTAAATTCCTAAGGTTTTAGGAATTGATTAAGGAACAATTTTAAATTCAAATATTGGTATGGTTGTGTATGTATTTTGAGGTAAATTGATTGAAGCAACATGTCACCAAAGTGATCTCTCTTGTGGAAATTGATTTATTTTGAAATATAAATGGTTGTGAGCATGTAACTTATGTGAGTATTGATACACCCAAATGAAGGTTGGTATTTAACATAATTGCATGTGCACCTGTGATAATAAACATGTGATGATTATTCAGTTTTACAATGTGAACAATAAACCGTTCCAAAGGAAGATTTATTGTTCGACATGTTCTTATTGTTAGTGTTTGGTTACTACACCACGATATCACTTACAAGTTAATGTTTTGTCCAAAGATAAAATATTAATGGAGTGCTTGGTATCTTGAGATGGGATTTACTTTTATTTGAATTTATTATTGTGATTTTTGGTTCATGTGAGTTTGTTTTATGTGTTTGTTGTTCTCAGTTCAGCTATGACTCCTGCAAATATTATTGCCAACATCAACTCAATTCCTATGCGAAAGATTCCAACTTCAAGTCATGGCGAGAGAACTTATTAATAGTTCTTGGAGTCATGGATCTCGACCTTGCGTTAAGGGAAGATTCTCTTCTACCTCTTACAGATCAAAGTACCTCTAATGAAAAGAGGGATATGGATACGTGGGAGAGATCAAATTGCATGTGTTCGATGATCATGAATAAGGCCATTCTAGAAGCATTCAGAGGTACGATTTCTGAAAATATTATAATAGCGAAATGAGGTTTATCGAGAATGGAACGCCTGAAATTGGTACGCTCTTGGCAAGTCTTATTTCAATGAGGTACACATAGATAAAGGCAACATTAGGGAGTACATCTTGGAGATGTCTCATCTTGCTTCAAAGTTGAAAGCACTTAAGCTTCACCTCTCTAAGAACTTGCTAGTGCATCTGGTTCTTATATCTCTTCCATCATAGTTTTATCAGTTTAAAGTGAGCTATAATTGTCAGAAAGAGGCTCGGTCTCTGAATGAGCTCGTATCACACTGTGTTCAGGAAGAGGATATGTTAAAGAAAGATAAGACAGAAAGTGGTCACCTAGCCTTAACCTCTAAAAACAAGGACAAGTGAAAGAAAAGAAAGAAGAATAAAGAAGCTGTAGATACATCAACTCAAAAGAAACAACAAAAGAAATTGGATGATTTAGAAGGTACTGGTTGTTTCTTCTGTGGAGCTGAAGGGCATAAGAAGAAGCATTGCACCAATTATCATGCTTGGTGTGCTAAGAAAGGTATGTTTCTTATGGTTTGTTTTGAGGTTAATTTAACTTCAGTACCTAGACACATATGGTGGATAGATTCTGGTACAACCACTCACATCAGTGTATCTATGCAGGGCTACCTGAGTAACTGAAAACTAAGTGATGGTAAAAAATACATCTATTTTGGTGATGGCATGATGTTGCAGTAGAGGCAATAGGGAAATTTAGATTATTGCTAAAGACTGGACATTATTTGGATCTTGATGATACTTGTTGCACTGTCTTTTAGACAGAATTTAATTTCCATTCCTGCTTTGGACAAATTTGGTTATTTTGGTTCATTTGGAAATGGAAAATTCAGTTTTGTTTCATGATTCAAAACTGGTTGGTTCTGGTTCTTTGTCAAAATATGATAATCTTTATTTTATTGATACAATTGCTTCATTTAATGAATTCCTACAATTAAGTACACGAGGTGTAAAGTGTCAGATTGAATTCTTGATCCCCTCAATTTTGCAGATTTTAATGTTTGCCTTAATTTTATAAAGGGGAAACAAACCAAAAAAAGAAGATTTGAAGCTAACAAGACTTTGGACGTCTTAGAACTTATACATACAGACATTTGTGAGTCATTTCCTACAACTTCTTGGAATGGTCAACAGTATTTTATAACATTTATAGACGATTTTTCTAGGTTTAGCTACATATATCTTCTTCATGAAAAGGCACAGTTGATGGATGTGCTCAAAAGCTATAAGGCTGAAGTTGAAAACAAACTCAGCAAAAGGATCAAAAGTGTCAGATATGACCGTGCTGGTGAATACTATAGCAGATATGACTGTTCAGGTGAACAACATCTAGGACCTTTTGCTAGATTCCTAGAGGAATGTGGTATAGTCCCACAGTACACTATGCCAAGTTCAACCACTATGAATGGTGTTGCTAAAAGACGAAACAGGACATTTAAGGATATGATGAGGAGTATGATATCTCATTCTACCTTACCAAAATCACCCTGGAGAGAAGCACTCAAGACTACAGCTTATATTCTTAATAGAGTTCAGACAAAAACAACTACTTATGAACTTTGGACAGGCAAGAATCCTAGTTTAAAGCTATTACGATCTGAATCTTGCTATTTAATACTATTATAATTTATGATCAAAGTCAAAGGCGGAATAGTCAAGTCAAGGTCAAAATTAAGTTATTTTGGTCAAAATCTAAGTTGTCAAAGGATCTAAGAGAAAGAATTAAATGATGAAGGACTTAGAAGTAAATAAGATTTTTCAAGGACCAAATTAAATTACTTCTTAAAGTTGAGGGACTTTAGGTGCAATTTTCCTATATAAAAGAAAGACTTTCTTGCAAATTGGAATTTTCACACACAAAACACACACCAAAACCCATGCACACGATTTCGGCCGAGAGCAAGAGAAATAGGAGAGAAAAAGGAAAAAGAAAAGGAAAAGAAAGGAAAATGTGAAAAATTGTGGGTTTTGCACTTGTTTGGCATGGTCTAAAATATGGGCTCGTGATATTCTTCCACAAATTCATATAGGTAAGTCAAGGGTTGAATTTTAGGGTTTATGTATTGTGTTTTGGGTGTTGATTTTATGGCTTAATTTATGATTTGTGGTTAAATAGTTATTCTCTATGTCATAAGAAGGGTGAATGTTAACCTAGCAACTTCAATTACATGTTATTATGATACTTTCATGAACCCTAAATATGAAATTTGGGGATTTGTGGATTATGGTTGGTAAAGGTGGTTTATGGCAAAGTGATGGCGGAAAATGAGTAGGAAAAATGAGTTGGGAATTTTATCTTGTGGATTTCTTCTTAATATGCATAGATATGGATGTTGGAAGTCATGGCATATTTATGCTTGAGAAATGCTTTAAGAATATTAGGGATATTTAATAATGGGTAGCAGTGGAATGTTGAAAATAAGTGGAAAACTATTATAAAATGAGTATGTTTGACGTCATCAAGAATTTGGGATTTTGTACATTATGAATAATAAGGATTATATTGTTGAAGGAAATGATATGTTTATGAAACAAGTGAACTTAAGGAAAAGAAATGGTTCATGACAAAAAGGGAAATTATATGTTGAATTAAGTTGTGAGCAATTAAGTGAAATAAGTGAAATGGAAATAAAGAGGATAAACGAGAAACTGAGAGTTATGGAAATAGAAACTAAAACGAGATTTTGAGATCTATTGGTATATTGTTGATTTTATTCGACATGTATGAACAATGATGCGATGCTTTTCATAATATTTTAGTAAATGTTTAGATTATTAAACTACAATCAAGCATGTTTCATTTTCTTATTATGATATGAAGTTCCATGAAATATTTAATTATATTATTACATGTAAAGTGAGATTTGAAAGGGAAATAATTATATCACTATGTTACAAAACTTTAAGAAAGCGTGTATGAAGAACTACCTTTACAACCAACAAAGTACTTATGTGATCCTTACCCACTCTACATCGTTGTGATATATTCCATGGTGTATTGACCAATTTCAGTGATTTACCTGCTCCGCATTGTGTGATTCATGCCATGGTGCATGACCAGTTATATATAGGTCTTTGAGACCCACCGTACATAGGCTTTGGGCCATGTATGGTGGTGTTTACCTGTGGGGCTTGCTCTGTGCCCATATGACCAGTTATTTAGTTACTCAGTTATCAGTGTCACTAAGTTCTGAGTAGTATGCTCGTATATCGAGATTACTCTATACATGTGTGTTACTGCTTAGCGATACTTTTGGTGTGAATTTTTTAGTTATCAGTATTTATCCAAGTTTTCAGCTAGCTATGCAGATTTTAGTTTCCAATACTCAGTTACAGTTAACATATTGATTCAGATATCAGTTTTAAACTCAATTGTAGTATTCTTAGTAAAAGGTTATTATTTTGCACTTAAATGATTTCAGCATTTATTATCATGGTATGCAGATTTATTATTATATAAACTCATATTTCAAACTCAGAAGATGGTTACAAAGCATTTTATAACTCTCAGCTTTTAAGTTGTATCAATGTAGTATAAAGTTCAACAGATTTTCAGAAATAAATTTTCAGAAATAAATAATATGGCATCGACTATATATGTATTTGCGAACTTATCGGAGTTACCAGTTCATATATTCTCTAACGTTTTCCTTATAGGGAGGATCAAGCTTGAGCACATATTGGATTGCCTATGGAGTTCTCAGTTGCCACCAATGTATTGCATTCAATTAATATTTTCGTTACGTTTATAATATAGGTATTGATCATGGTTGGAAATTTATTCTCATAAGTCATTGTTTCCAGATTATTTAAACTCCGTGCGATTATATTTCTCGATATGCATTTAGTCTTAATGATTGTTTTGAATTTAAATATGTTGAAAGTTGTTCCAATTTCACTTCTTGGTGACTGGTTAATTTATTGAAGGAAAAAGTATATGAATTTTATTTTATACGATTTTTTTGGATGAGGTGTTTTATATTTTTAGGTTGGATATGTCAAATTTACAGAGGAAACTCTGTCAAAATGTTTATAAAATTATTTCAATCCCAAAGTTTACGTTGTTTCAAGTCACGTTTTCAGTTTGTCTTAGCAGTGGATCCAAGTCAAGCTGGTATCCATTGTCGGCGCACGTCACATGTCAAGTCTAGTAGGATGGCTTGGGACGGGGCATCTCAAAAGCACTAACATATTTGGGGATGTCCAGCTGAGGTAAGGTTTTATAGGCCTAATGAAAGGAAATTAGACTCAAGAACCGTGAGTTCTTTGAGGATGTCGAGTTTACAGGGGGAGATATAGTTGGGGACTTTGTCCTTGAAGAGGAATATGTTGATATTCCCACAAGTGTTATTGGCATTGGTCAGGATTTCATTCTTGACTTTGTTCAAAACACAACAAATCAAGACAATGTCGAAGAACCTCCCAATGAAGTAACAGTTCCAGAGGAACAGACTCTGCCACCTTAATAACCTATGCCATTAAGAAGATCCACTAGAGAGAGAAGAAGTGCAGTGCCAGATGACTACATTCTATTTCTTCAAGAACATGAGGCTGACATTGTAGTGATGGAAGATGATCCAATCAACTTCCGTCAAGCCATGAAAGTTCTAATTCTTAAAAGTGGATTGATGCCATGAATGAGGAGATTAAGTCCATGAAGGATAATGATGTGTGGGATCTTATATCATTGCCAGAAGGTACGAAACCCATTGGTTGCAAATGGATATTTAAAACCAAGAGAGATTTAAAAGACAGTGTGGAAAGATACAAGGCACATCTTGTTGCAAAGGGCTTTACACAGAAGGAAGGCATCGACTATAAATAGACTTTCTCTCCAGTTTCCTCAAAAGACTCTTTCAGAATTATAATGTCATTAGTGGCGCATTTCAATCTTGAGTTACATCGGATGGATGTAAAGACAGCAGTTCTAAATGGTGACATTGATGAAACGATGTATATGGTGCAGCCAGAAAACTTTGTATCAAGAGATCCAAAGAATTTGGTTTGCAAACTCAAAAAATCTATCTATGGACTCAAGCAGGCATCTTGACAATGGTATTTCAAATTTCATAAAGTAATCATCTCTTTTGGATTTGAGGTGAATTTAGTCAACAATTGTATATATCATAAGTACTGTGGGAGTAGGCATATTTTTCTGGTTTTATATGCCGATGACATTTTGTTTGCCAGCAACGATATAGGTTTATTGCACGAAACCAAGAGGTTTCTAGTTAAGAATTTTTAGATGAAAGATCTTGGTAACGCCTCTTTTGTATTAGGTATTCAGATACAACCGGATCGCTCTCGGGCTATTCTTGGTTTACCACAAAAGGACTATATCGAAAAGATTCTTCAAAGATATGGCATGCGAAATTGTAAACCAGGTGATACCCCTGTAGCTAAGGGAGACAAGTTTAGTCTCTCTTAGTGCTTAAGAATAATTTTGAGCAAAAGGAAATGTAGAAGATTCCTTATGCTTTAGCAGTAGAGAGTCTGATGTATGCACAAGTTTGTATAAGTCCTGATATTGCGCACATTACAGGGATGTTAGCCAGATACTTAACCAATCCAGGAGTAGACCATTGGAAAGCAGCCAAACAGGTCTTGAGGTACTTACAAAGAATAAAAAACTAAATGCTCACGTATCGGAGGTCGGATTAGCTTGAAATCATTAGGTATACTAACTCTGATTTTGCTGGATGCCAAGATAGTAAAAAATCTATGTCGGGTTACATTTATCTGTTTGTTGGAGGTGCTATCTCCCGGAAGAGTGCTAAACAGTCTTTAGTAGCATTTTTCACAATGGAAGCAGAATTTGTGGCGTGTTATGAGGCATCCAACCATGGGATATGGCTACAAAATTTTGTCACGGAGCTATGCATAGTGGATAGGATTGAAAAGCGAGTTAAGTTATTTTGTGACAATAAGTTAGCAGTTCTATATTCCAACAACAATAGGAGCTCAGTGAAGTGAAAGTATATAGACATCAAGTTGCTAGTTGTTAAAGAAAGAGTTCAGAGTAGACAGTTGTCTATAGAGCACATCAGTTGGTACAAACTCTATGGTTGCAGATCCGCTTACTAAATGATTGCCACCCAAAATGTTTCATGAGCACACTACTCATATGGGTGTCAAGTCATTTGAGGTTATTTAGTTCTAGTGGGAGTTCGTAATCTTAAATGCTTTTCCAATATAGGCATTTTTCAGTTATTTCAGTTTCTAGATGTTTAGTTATTTTCTGCAGAAATAAAGTTTTGGTTTATCACACTCTGACTTCAGTATGGTTTATCACACTCTGACTTCAGTATGGTTTAAGATGGACTAGTTGGAAATAGGCATGTTAAGATCACATCGCATGTAATTTCCATGCTACACATCCACATCATGATCTATGTCATTCAATTTTATCAGTAAATGTGACCATTGATGGGTCAAGGCATGAAAAATGTGGCAAAAGCCGCTTTGATCCTATATTTATATGATTAATGGACCGGATTGGATATAGATACATTTCGGTAATGACAACAAATTTGAGCTCAACGGTTATTTTGCAATGCATGATTATAAGGTTACACATATAAGCCAAGAGGGAGATTGTTTGGATCCTTAATCCAATGTTGGGCGTAGATGTTAATAATCACGTGTTGTGAGCAGTCATATAAGGTTAAGCCCGCTTAAAGTGATCTAATAAGGTTTCAGTAATTTGGGCTTTAATATATCTAATAGCGTGTGGGCCTTTAATGTGTAGAGACCCATTGGGTATTTTCTATTTTAATGATAGGCTGAAATAGAGAAACCCTAGGGATAAGATAATGCGCCTGTTATCTCTATATATACATCAGTTATAGTCCTCGCATCACATGTTCAAGAAATTCTATTATGTATCTTCAAAGAAAAAACCTAAGGAAAACGTGTTGATCTAGAAGGCCAACCGCATGGCTCTAGATGATTAATTATGTCTTTGGATTCAGGTACGCTTCCGCTTCTCTGGATTTTAATTCTCGATGTTTCGGCGTGGGTTAGGGTTTTATATGATGTTATTCACAAAAGGTTTATCCCAACACTGTATAGTTCAATATGCATGCCACTAAATCATTTTTAAGCTCTTGGTCCATATTTTTAATCTTGATTGAATCAATTTCCCCCGTTTGTTAAGTGATCTTCCCATACAACGCACATCTAATGTACGAGATTGTGTAAATAGGAAAATGTTAATAATTATCAAACTTGGAGACCATCTTTTGGAAGGTTTAGTTTTATCTGGTAGCAAGACAAGGTTTTCATTCTAAGGATGTCGTTGACTCTTTCAGATTGCAGAATACATGTTAAATTTCAAAGAATGCTATTTCCACTGATGGTGTCCTATGCCCTGACAATCTACAAGAGTCAAGTACAATCGCTCTCTCATGAGAGATTTTTTCTTAAAAGACCAACAAGGGATAAGTGTCGGGCGGTTCGGTTTGATTGGTTTTGGTTTTTTTTTTTTTTTTTTTTTTTTGCCAGTTTTCGTGGTCTTTTGCGGTTTGGTCCCTTTTTTAGGGTTTCAAGTCAAACCGTCAATTTTTTCTTTAATTTTTTTGGCACCTCAAATCATTTTTAAAATGGCCACCATATTTACTCATGGATAGTTTTATGTTTCAATATCCAATGTGAATAGACTCGAAAGACTGACGATGTTGAATTGTGATAAAGAGGGAAAACCAGCAAATTTAACAACAAATGTTGTGTACAAAGAAGATTTCCAGAATCTGTAAGATAAAATGAATATTTGATTATGTGTTCTTTTCTTCGCTAATTTTGTTTATTTTCTTTCATTAGTGACCTTTTCTTTAGTTACTGTGATTTAGACAGATTTGTCTTCTCTTGCATCGCACGAGTGTTGGCACTAGTTCTATGTTAAAATAAAAAGAGTTGCGAGCTTGTACGAAAAGTTATGCATAGGATAGAAAAGTCACATATAAAATAATATATTAATTAAGAAGTCTCCTATAAAAAAAGATAATTAATTAAAAAGTCACATATATAGAATAATCAATTAATAATAAAAAAGTTGCATATAGAAAAATTTTTACATAAAAATTAATAAAAAGTCACACTTAACTAAAAAGTCGCATATAAACGAAGTATACAAATTTTCATCTTTTCATAAAAATAAAAAAGGAAAAAGAAAAAAATGAAAATCTAATAAAGTTACTGGAGTGTTTGACAAATGAGCTGGGAAAAATTTGGGCCATATTTCATGCGCCGGAATCTCGTGCAATTTGCAAATTTACGTCCGTTCTGTGTTTTGGGCGTAAATATCAATTCTTGTGCTGTTTGTAAGGTATTATATTGTAAAGTCCCCTAAAGTGAAAATGAAAATAAAAGAACGAGTGTTCAAGCATTCAGTGCCCAACTTGGATGTTATTTTTGTCAATTTTCCATGAAGATCCACCCAAGGAAGTGCTAAATCTATTTTTTATTGTATCCAAAATCTAAAGAAAACAATTGAAGTTATTACAAGATTCATCATACTGCCTATTTTGATGATTAGTTGTGTAATTAGTGGGGACTAAAATAATAATTTGACCTATTAAAATTCAATTTCCAAGCGGGTAATTATATTTTTAGCACAAAAGTTGTTTGTGCACTACACGATAATTATATAAAGATCCTCAACCTTTGATTGTTATTTTAACTAAATCCCCAACGTTTTTCTTTGTGTTTTTTTAATTTATTTTCCCATTGGTAGTATCTTATATATATGTCTACGATAATATCTTTTGTCAAAAAATTTCTTTATCTGATCTTCAAAAGGTTTAATTACTATATTTTTGTCAAGTTAAGATATTTAAACCGCTATAAATAAGAAACTTGTAAATTTTGTTCTCAATTCTGAAGTATTTCTAATATAATATTTAAATTATTTAAATATAAACCACAATTTATAAACGGAGTCGGTTAATTATTGTAAAACTAATGATAAAAATGTGAGTAAAAAGGACATCAGTTAAACATAGTAATAAACCAAGTTTAAACCCCTTTAGAGCAATAAAAACGTAGTGCACAAAATAAAACTTGTGATGTGATCCAAGTGCTAATTTTTATGGGTCAAATTACTATCATGACTCTCATTAGTAGTCACCCAACTTACTAGTTAGAGTAGGCAATGTATCATTACTCTTATTAGTTTAGCTTGTTTTTAATTGCACCAAATTAACGTTCCAAGCATACTCAATATTATTAGTCGTCTCTTGAATGCTCAAAACAACCAATTTTCATGATGAATATTGGGTGGGTCGTCAAAGGAAGCCAAAGTACGTACAAGGAGATATATAGAGTAAGCCTGCTATTTCCTAAATATAGCATTCCGAAAACTAACCTCTTATACATGCCCCAAAATGAGCATCTAAGAGTACTAGTGCACATGAAATGTTTAAAGTGAATTTAGAATTTGGATTAGGAATGTTCAAGTATTAGAAGATTGGTGTTGTAATAGTATCAGATGCTAATGTATCAGTACATCTCCATGCCTTTTTGAAATCACATAAGGGGAATGTATTGCGTCACATAATTAATCTGTCCGGTGTCATAACCATGCCTTCTTGAAATCACATAAGGGGCATGTATTATGTGACATAATTAATCTGTCCGGTGTGATATTGACACCATACGTACTTCAAGATTTTCAGAATTTGGACTATGAGATCGAAGAAAAAGAGAAGTCCAGAAGCCATTGAGGTTTGATCCATCAATGTGGTTATGGAAGACACAATCAAAGAGCCACAATCAGACTATTGGACTAGTGCTTTCCGAGGGCAAAAGGACCACCGACCACATACTTTCCTTCCTTCCTTTTTTTTTTTTTCTGGCTCCTTTACCTTTTCCTACTTATAATCCCAAGATACAATACGATTGTTCATCACTTAGTAACGGTTCATAGAACAAGAAATACGACTATCCAGAATAAAGACGAAACTAATTAAATATGTATTGTTTTAAGTTTCGCTCGAGGTTAAGACTTGAAACGGACATGGATAGGTTGACATATGTTATCCCCGCCCCTCAAATCATGTGATGTAGTCATGAGACAATTCATAGGTAGACTTGTTAGTTAATGCTGTAAAATGTGGGTGTTTACAATGTAACTATATATGGTTTATATTTGATAATTACTTGAAGTAAGTGCACTGATTTAAAGGAAAACCCAACTAACTAGTCACTAATTATGTGACTAATGATTTAATGGGAAATAAAGAGGGAGTTAGCTTGTAGGATGATAGAATAAAAGGAGATATGCAAAGATGAAAAAGGAGGATAAGAATAATGTTAGCAAGAAAGGGTGGTGGGAGCATGTGATGCGAAGCTCCCACATGCAAAAAGATGGTGTTTAGGGATTGGAATAAAGTATTTATGCTTCACAAAAATGCACAACTAGTGATTATACTTGAAAGCGACTATCAAAGTATCTAACTTATTTGTCAAATCACAAATTCCACACAAGTTTGGCAAACTACGAAAAATCGCGAATAGTTGTTTGAGGACTCAAGCTTAGATTTCATGGCTTGTCTATTAATGAAAGTGAGACCATTGAGTCAGACACGTCCTACTAACAAGAAAGTGAGACGTATTTCCATGTTAAAGTTATCACATCAGCTTGATCTATTAATGAAAGTCTCCATAATCTATGAAGGATATGAATTAAAGAGTTGAGTTTGGTACCTCCTACTTGCAAGAAAGTGAGACGTATATATATTTGTGTTAAAACTTCATCAATCTCTTAATAGATTTTTTCTCAAACATGAAAGCATTGAAATGGTTTTAATGAAGAATTTTGTGTTAATCATGTGGTTTAGTCAGAATGTTGAGATCGGAAGAGCGTCGTTATGAACGTGCCTTGTAATGCCCAAAAGCTGTAAACATCTCAGCTGTCAACCAAAAAGCAGAAAAAAGAGTGGCAATTATTTACTTCTATTGTACATGTTCTCATTTCCTAGTAATGGAATTTTAACAAATAAATAAATAAAAGAAAAAAAAAAGCTTTTTAACTTAAAAATTTTTAGTTAAATTTATTTATTATTTACTGTTTTTGACAATTGCAAGTAATATATTAGATTGTGGTAAATGACCAGTTACAAAAAACTTGATCAGTTTTAAAATGCAAGATTGAAAGGATAATTTGTAATTTAAGATATATTAAGATATGAACTCGTTCGATTTATAAATGACAACTCAATGTAAAATTGTGTTGTCCGTCTTTTAAGGCCGTCTTCTTTCTGTGAGTCCAGCCCATACCCACCCGCAATATAAAAAGCCTTTACAAAAACAAAATTAGTAATAACAGTATTTTTACAACTAATTTTACTGAGATTTGGTTCCATTTTAAAAAGTCAGCTTTATTAAAATTGGACTAATTAACCCAATTACTTTTATGTGTTGGCTATTTATTTGTATTTTTTATGTGGGATTTATCATTTAACGTGCCCCTCAAGATACTGGTTCATTGGACCAAACAAATCTTAAAATTCATGTGCTCATTTGAGTCTTAAGCCGATCGAATTGCTCGTTTAATTTGAGTATAAACAAGTCCAATACCATATTAAGACTTATGTTCTATCTTTAAATGTCAACTTTATTAAGAGGAGTATATATCTCTCAGACTTTTATGTTGATGATTTTTTTTTAATATGTTTGATTTATCTCTTAACAGATTATGCCCGTGACACCAATATAGCTACTTATTTTTCTTTCTGAGTTGTAAACAAACTCAACCAAATTGCTAGAAAAATATAAGACAATTTTACTGAAACATAATCGATAATTCTTTTAGTTGTATCAAAGTCATATCCTTTGAGGGAACAACCATCCTAATATATATTATCATATCTCATCTACTAAACATTTGACTCATGTCCAAACTTCAACAGCACAAGCAGTTCCCAAATCAAACTGATTAATGATCTTTGATGGATCTAATTCTAAAAGCACCAATATAACCATAATGGGTAGATAAGTTGCAACTAGAAAATCTTTAATTATTCTTCTCAACAAAATTCATTTTACATGGTGGAGTTAGGAGAATAATCCAGCTAGAACTAATTAGTTACGTATAACACATGAAATGTGAAAGTACAAACTTTGAATACTCAGAAAAAGGAAAACGTAAATTAACCTAGGTAGGACCAATGTTTAGGTTTATCTCCATATTCATCTTTATATATCAAGATATAACAACAGTGAAAACTTCTGTAAATGAGTGGTAGCTAGTGATTTAAAGAAGTTTTCGGTGTGAGCTTACCTAGCATTGCAATTTAAGTGATGGAAGAGCAAAGAAAGGGAGATGTTTATTCTATCATTCGTGTAAACATGATTTATTGTTATAAGAATCTCATTAATTGCAATGATATAATTAGTCAATTGCATAAACTGATAATTCATATATACATATATCAAACATATATATTAGCTTGCTTATAATTCCCTTTCTTGATCATCTGAATACAACATGAATGAAACATAAAACCTTTTAACTTGAGTGTCTTTTAGTCATTTCCTTAGTTAGAAAGTATTAGTTGAAAAATGAGCAGATAATCTTCAAAACTACCAGAAATGAAAGAAACTGAAACTCAAAGACATTCTTGTTGGAGCAGTCCCAAATCAATATTTGTGGGGTCTCTGCGGACCTGTTGTGTGGTTACTTAGTTTCCATCCAAACTATCTAACGGTAGAATAATATATATAGTTGGGATTATTATTATTTTTTCTCTCTTCAAATTCAGTAATAAAACAAAAATAAAAGTTAGGTAGAAGAAAATGAAAGCTGGGGTTTTGGGATCATTTCCACTACAAGAAATAAGTGAAATAGAGGCGACATTTGTCGTTTCTAAAGGGCCGAAAGTCGTCCCTATTTATAAATTGCAGCGACAAAGTCGCCCCAATGAGGTCGTTCCTACAGGACCGCTGCAACTGTTCTATAGGAGCGAACAGTCTAT